>OX375870.1:89702622-89761487 GCA_947359475.1 Heligmosomoides polygyrus bakeri
AAAACAGTTATTAAGTGTCGGATTCCAGATCGACGTCTGTGACAACAATGACCGAACGCCTTTGATGAGATGTGCTGCCAACGATACCGTCGACCACAAGGTGGCCGAGCTTCTCATCCGACTCGGCGCCGATCCGTCGTATCCGGGCGATAAGGTCAGTGGCACACAAGTATTCAGGATACGATCGCTGACTGAATTCTCTACGGCTTTCAGAGCGCTCTATCCTACAAAGGACGCACGGCTCTTCACTACGCCGCTCAGGTGAACAACGTGCAGATGATCGAGTTCCTTATAAGCAGCGACGCCAACAAAGACGCCCAGGATCTGGAGGTTGGACGTGTTCTTCCCTGCGCTACATGGCGCCTTTGATTCATTTGTAACGTGGACCTCCTTTCAGGACCGAACTCCTCTATTCCTCGCGGCATCTCATGGACATGTAGAGGCTGTAGAAGCACTTGTGCGAGCTGGAGCTTCACTAGAGATCTCCGATCGGAAGGTTCGTTAGGCAGGCCCTGCTTACACATAGCATCTACTGAGATTTTTCTTTGTAGGATCGTACGCCGTACAAGGTGGCCGAAGAGAACGAGTTTCGAAACGTTCTGGAGCTACTGGATCCGGACTCCAAGAAAACCAGTGTCCTCCTGCATATCATGGCCAATGGCAAGAATCCTGTAAGAAATAATACACGACAAGTGAAGGTATTCACCTTTGTGATTATTTATTCATTGTTGTTCATCCTTGAACGCTAGGCGAGGTTGTTATCAGCGGGATCGCCTTCTTCAGAGCCTGAAAGAAAATAAATCTATGTGGGACCACTCGACCAGAAGTCTCCTCGACCCTACTGGATTTTGAGACCAACTAGGCGTACACAAGATGAGAAGACAGCAATCGACCTCACCTAACCAACGATCGCCATGCGATCAGGGCAGTAGGACTCATGAGGGTACCAAAGGAGATCGTATCCTGACTAGAGTGCTAGCCGGAAGTACGGCTTGAGCTCCCAGGTTATGTATAGGCACTCCCCTTTCCGGTTGATTTTTGGGTCATTGGCCTGTGACCAAAATGCCTCAAGGACTCTCCGCGCCGACGTTTGGGGCTCAATTTTGAATGTGACACCGAAGTCCTCTCCGAGGCGGGCGTTAACCCTGTGGCCACCCAGTACAGTGGCGCTACCTTTGCTTTCCCTCCATGGGTCGAATTTATCAGGCAGTGGGCATAGGTAAAGAAACCGTAAGGGAATCGTACCCACTACCTGCAGTGGGTAGCGGATACGATTCGTATTCATGAAAGGAATCAAGGGTAAGGTAGAACTAAGCCTCTCGCGAGAACAGCTGATCTCACTGGAGCGTCATTTTGTCAATCGGGCGCGGAATTCTGAATATACCCACGATGACCGTCAAGTATACTCTACCCACTGATAAACTCTTGATGTGGCGAGTAAGATTTATAATGAAGGCTTCATTGTGGGTACGTCTATCCCTATACCCTGCATACCCGCGGGTATACGCATTGATGGATCCGGCTCCAGATGTACTTGCCGCGCACATGGAGTGGGCGAGAAGTTCCCCCAATATAATTATCACTACAGCTGTGACAGATGATCCTGTAAACTGTCCAGGAAATGGCGCAATCTCCTTTTCTGCCAGCCGGACAGACCACACAGTCAGGAGTAACACAAGGTGGTCGTACATGCGCTTGCCTACCAGAATCTTAATCTCAAACCTCAGGGCGATAATTCCGTAAGAATTACCGACTCGTCTAATCCCGTTCTGCTCGATCACTTTCTGATGGAAGTGCTGACCCCATTAGATATTTATTCATTTTTCTAGTTAATGCGCTATTATTCTAATTTATCTATTAAATTGATTCAATACAAAATAAATCTAAACAGATGGCTTCGGGGAAGGCGCTAATTCCGAGGCAGAAGACAGCTATCATGGGCATTTTAACATGGTCGACTATATTCCAAAATGTTCAAAAATAATAAGAGTAGAAGTCGGTACTTTCCGTGCAGAGTGAACAACGCGGCGAAATCGCGCATGCAGCTAGGCCAATCACGAAATTGGAGCATAGATACAGAACAATTACCAATCCGATCCGTATAACTTGATTGGTGGGCGGACAAGCACTGGCGTCAGCCAATAACAGAAGATATGCACAATTTCGCCGCTACGCCGCGTTCTCCACTCTCCCCGGAAAGTACCCAATAATTTAATAGGAAATGATTGCCCTCAATCAAATGAGCAGAAGGCTGGTTTTATAATCATTTGAAGTGGGCCACAAAACAACGAGGAATAGAATGCAAGGCACCTCTCAAAGCGGTTTATATTTGTCTCATTGTTTGGCTGCCTCCTAGGTAGGAAATGACGGTTTGCTATCGCGATTTTTATAGGAAGCAAAGAACCATGAAAAATTGAATTTCAGCGCCTTAAAACTGTATTTAAGAGCGGTGCCACACAGGTTTTTCCGCGATCCTAAGATAATTTGAAGGGACGTTGATATTTTTAGAATAACCCTATGCCTTCCTAATGTGTTCATCACGCCCAAAATCCTCATTATACATATTAAATACTGATTTGCCCTGGGCGGGGAAGGAATTTGGCTTTTGCTCTGGGAGTGCTCTGTCATGGCGTCCTAAAACAATTTTTGAAAAAATTAATTTTTACTAAAGTTATTTGCTATATATGGGTAATGAAATAATAGATTCCGTCTAACTGTAGATTGCGCTTTCAAAATCGATTTTCTGAAAATTATAGCAACATTCATATAAACAAAATTCCTATGGAGTTTTTTGTACCTTCTGGAATGATGGTCATCGCCGCTAGAGGGTGTTGATTATACACTCTTTTTGGCGGCGTCCAATCCCAAAGTCTTTTGCCTAAGCTCCGCTCGTTAACCTTGTGTGATTGGTCAAAGAGCGCAGCCCCAAAGCGGCGCTAGCCATCTACCCGGAAAGTACCTTTTTACTCCAATGTATGTAGTATCTACATGAAAGTAACCGATATCTTAACAGCGTGTGTCGGCAAAGCGAAGGCCACAGCCTCTGACGCCGCCACATTCGGACGGATGCGGCTCCACACCGTCACCGCGAGCGACATTCGGAGCAACGTCACGACCGATCGCATCGGTGCTCGACTCGCCGTCAAGCGATCGTACAAGCACGGGAAACGACGGCTTCTCGCCCAGTTCTCTTCCACTGGTTCGTTTAGCAGATTCTCCTGTCGTTCTCTCTTTAATGAAACGACAAAGATCGACTTAGTCAACGACAATCTCTTTCAGACGCTGCCGTCCTACTGGAGTTCCGACGTGTCACATCAGTCACCGCCGTACGAGACAAGCGATCTAGGCATCTATTCGTACTACAACAGCTACTCGAGGGTATCTGTGCCTCCAAATGGATCTACGCATTCGTATTACTGACGACGTTGTCATAACTAAATTGTGCTCATGTATGAGACCGACCGAAACGCGGTCTCGTTCAAGCGCTCTTGTTTCACTGTACGGGTTTATCGTGGTGCATGGGCTAGGCCCACCATGTACCGAAGAAACGGGTCTAACAAAAAAGTCATATGTACATCATGCTGTAACTACTTGAGACCGCCGCTTGCCTTCTATAAAACCTAGCTGAAGACTGTTTACGACGACAACGATTTGTAATATTTTTTTCGTGTTGTTGTAATAATTGTGAAGTATTTGCGTGGTGTTGCAGATAATAAATCAGTCATCGTATATGGTGCAGCTTTGTGTGTCAGCGAAGTTTCCCTCACAAAATATAAACACGTGAAAATCTGCTCCGTTACACAGATTTGTTCAAAATTAGGTTAGCCGACAGCGCAAAGACCCGTTTATATTTCGACGCCGATCGACGCACGCCACGTACCGGTGACACATTGATCGAGCGACGCGATCGATTAATTTGACCACTATACATGCCATCGCGTCGCACGGCGTCGGAAGTACAAGCGGGGATCTAAGGCCTGTTCATACTTTGCGATGAGAGCGACTCGCCGCCTGTGCAAAACATGCAAATCGGTTAAAACCGAGCGATCGCTGCAGAAATCTGTTCATACTTGAGTGCCGTCGCTGTCGCTCAAGTCGATTCTCATCGCTGTTGTCGCCTGCTCATACTTCGCGCCGGCGACGGGACCGACTGGAGCGACTGGGGTGACGGACGGAGTGTGGGGTACGCAATTACACCATAGCACGTTAGTGTTCGAAGGAAATTATTCCTATTCTGTCATTCTTCAGATCAAGCTAAGGCATGTTGTTATACCTCTTTTGAGTGCCAGATTGATGATGTAGGTAATATGGCTGTTCGATAGTGTACGTGTTGACTGACTGACTGACTGACTCAGAAGAAATAGGCGTTATGGTGCATTTACGTACATCACACTACGTCCATCGCCTCAGTCGCTCTTGCCGCCTGTTATACGTTCCGGGCGTTGCCGTCGCTCTTGTAGCTCTCGTCGATGTCATCGCCAAGTATGGACAGGCCCTAATGTGTTTCACAGATGAAAGCCGTCACCAAGCGCATTCCGCGGGATGTCAAGAGAACACCGGGACGCCCATCACCGCGTTGATCAGACTTCTTCGTGAAAGTCCTGAACGAACGATGTGACGACCTCCGTGCCCCTCAGGCGAGGAGGATCCATTGGAGCACTATGGCACACGACAGGGACGAATGGAGACGTTGCCAGCGCTCGCTCGAACTCGATGATCAACGGGACGACAGGTGATACAGGTGACACAGACTTGAGGGGACTAGTCGTTAATGTGGTCTGCATGGAAAAGTGCGAACGCGCCAGTCGATTAGGGCACTTTCTGTACACGTCGAATCTTAGTGGCGTGAACGTTTTGCACGCCCTCATCGATCTGGCGGGTTCTTTCTCCGCCCTTGTAGATCACATCAGCGACTAGTGCCGACCTGTGGACTGATATTCACGACGGATGTGCTCCCCGAATTGCTCAGATTTTCATAGTCAAGCAGCAGTACCTGTTCAGAAAATAGCATTTCCATGTTCATCGTCACTACCGGCATGCCGAAGACCGCTTCATTCAAGACGTATCCCTTCAGATCGTCTACTTTACTACAATGTGAAGTGCTAAACGTGAAAACTCCATCAGATGTTTCGGATATATCCTAGTCGGGAGGGGGCAACCGTAAAGTGTCAACTGCAGATCATCGCATGTCACACAACCATCTAAATTTAAAGAAAAGCCCTCGTATCATGGGACAGCAGCTGAAGCTCACGTAGGGAATTAGACAAGGGATTGGAGACGCAAACCGCTATATGCCTCCTCCGATTAGGACGGATCTGGTCTTTCTTTCATCTGAGTCGAAATGCTTCAGAAGGAAATCGTTATGAAAATAAGTTGCCGTAATCGTAATACGTCATTAGAGTACTCTTTATCTCACCAGTTTGGAGACGCTGTGGAATCTGGTTAAAGGCTAAAGGCTAAAGAACGGCGTTATTCAATCCCCTTTGGGGTGCGCCACGCATTCTACTCCTACGGTATGTCGTGGATGCGAGTTGAATGCGATTTGGCCATACAATGACTTGCGGTGGCCAGCCGACGAACAAGTCAGCGCTTTATCCTCCCCAATTCTGGTACCAATTCACCGACCCCGGAGGGATGGAAGGCTTGGTTGGCCTGGGCGGGAAATCCGAACCAGGAACCTGGTATCGGGTGCAGGCGACAGCCGGCGCCTCCTCCGACTGCACTCCACGCGCCCGTAGAGCGCAGTCGGAGGAGGCGGAATGGAATCACAAACCAGAAAAGAGAAAGGAAGAGTGTCAAGAAGAAACTAGACAATGGTGCTAGTTTAGCCAGGAGAGGAGAGGGAGAAGTCTACCACGTTGTTCTTCACAGCATTTGGTATTTCTTTCGAGAACACATGAATTAAAAACGCTCAGCGCTGTGACACGTACATTGTAGAATAACTAGAGAAGAGCGTCTAGGAAACTATCCTTTTGGCTATAGTGACTTCTTGGACAAGCTTTCGTCTAGCTTATTACTCCCCTTTTTATTCCTCATTTAGTGTGCGCTTTTGTTGGAAATTTTTGCTTAAAAGTGCGTCTGAAAAAAGAGGTATGTGGCTTTTGAATTTAAGGCAGCAAAAACAGTTCGGATGAGTCGCAGGAAGGCAGGTACTTTCCGGGAAAACAGACAGTGCGGCGATGCGACGAAGATGCCGCATGCCTTTAGGCGAGCCATAGAACCAGAGCAAAAGCGCAAATGCAGGGCAACCATCAATGTGAGCAGTAGAGTGGCAGGCGAAAACGAGTTCAAAATCATTGTGATTGCGCTTAGCAATCTTCTCACGCCCTCTCTAAAGGAAAAGGATAAAGGACGGCATCACACAACATCCCACTGGGATGCGCCACGCATTCTATTATACTTCTACGGGATGTCGTAGATGCGATTTGAATGCGTATTTTGCCATACAATGAGTTGCGGTGGCCAGCCGATAGGCAAGCCAGCGCTTTGCCCTTCCCAAACAAGTCTGGTACCAAGCCACTGACCCCGGAGGGATGAATGGCTTGGTTGGCCAGGCGAGAAATCCGAACCAGGAACCTGATATCGGGTGCACGCGACAGCCAGTACCTCCTCCAGCTGCGTTATCACGCACGGTAAACACCCATTCGAATTTCCATCACAATCTGCCGTAGAAACGGTATGTTTGTCGCATCTCGCGAAGGGATTGATCAACGCCGATCTTTATCCTTTACATTAGGAAAGAAAGTGCTTAAGGTCATTATAATTTTAGAATTGCGGCAAGTGATAGCGCAGTTGGAGAAGTCTGTGGTCGGGTTCCGTGTGCCCCGAATTGAGGTTCTTGGTTCGGATTTGCCGTCTAGGCCAATTAAGATTTCCATCCCTTTGTGATCGATAAGGTGGGACCGGAGTGGGAGTTTTTGGCCTTTCTGGCTTGGCCTACGAACATCACCTGATCACAGGTGAGAGTCATAGCCTAAGCCATTGGGAAGATCCCACTCTAGTTATATGCAAACAGAAAAGCGGGAAATTTTTCAGTAGATTGCACCAGTTGACAAAGTCGGAAAAATCAACTTTTGACGCCAGAAAATTCATAAAACACCACATTTCTTGCACATATGCACTTTCATAGAAGCAAAATCAGCATCTCCTCCTATTTTCTATACTTCCGAAAGCGCAGTGAGTATTCACCTTCAAAGGCGGTGGATATCATATGGCTCGATTACAGGTTTTAATTTCAAAATTAACTGTAGACAACTGTATTTCTAGGGTGATATATACATTTAGTTTACTTCCGCGATATCCTCTCAAGGCAGAACGCGTGGCGCATCCCTCATCATTCCAGTTAAAGCGAGACTTTTTATTTTTGAATTTTTAAAGCACTTAAAGAGCTGAACTATATACCTATAACCAACTTACAAGGGATGAACAAGTTAGGATAAAGATAAGTGGTGAACGAAGGCGTTGCTCGATCCCTTTTCTTGATGCGCCACGTATTCTACTTCGACGGTATGTCGTAGAGGTGATTTGAATGCGTATTTTGCCGTACAATGACCTACGGTGGCCAGCCGATGAACAAGTCAGCGCTTTGCCCTTCCCTGACAAGTGTGGTACCAAGCCACTGACCCCGGAGGGATGGAAGGCTTGGTTGGCCCAGGCGAGAAGTCCGAACCAGGAACCTGGCATCGGGTACACGCGGCAGTCGGCACCTCCTCCGACTGCGCTACATGTACCCCTTCGCACCCTCTATACATTAATATTAGGCTGTCGCAAAAATAATCGCCGAAACGGACCGTTTACTTCAAACTGCTGTAACTCAGCTTAAGCACAACTTCCTTAATCCACGTAAAAACCATCAGAATCAGTTTATTCTTGCCAACCAGTTTGTACTAAATCTAATCAATCATAATAAAAACTGAGATCACGGGAATTAACGAAATCAAGGAGGGCACATTCAGGATCAACCAAATTGTTTCTGACGCAAATGAGAATCAAGAGCTTGGAAAAAGATGGTCAGTGGGGGAAGGTCGAGAGAATATGGTGGGTGAGGGAGAACTTCGATACCTAAACTGGTCAATTTTTGCCGAATGATTTGTGAAGTGTGTGGCCTTGCGTTGCCCTGCAACAGGAGCGGTCCTCCTCTATTCACTACTGCCGGCCACAATTTTTGCAACTTCTCATATATTTGGTCTAAATCACAGCAGTAAAACTCTACTTTGACTGCATGTCCAGGCTGCAAAAAGCTGTAATGGATTACATCTTTTGTCCCAATTTAAATTCGTAGAGCATGATGACTCCTTAGTCGCGTTGGTTCATTATTTTACGGAGTCCTGGAAAATGTCGGCTAGAAAAATTACAGCGACATTTTTCGAAAGAGCAGGAGAAATCCTACCGAACAGTTCACCGAGACGGAATAATTTAGGGTGAAAACTTTTATTTATGTCCTACGTCGAAACGGAGATTAATTTTGCGACAGCCTAATATAAATAGGTTGTCGCGTATATGGTGCACGCTAGTGCGAATGTCGAATGCCCTTGGCGGCGCCACTAAAGAACACTGGGTGAAGCACAGCGTTAGTCAATCCTTGTCTGGGATGCGCCACGATTTGTACTTCCACAGTTCATCGAGGAGGCAAGTCGACCTCTTATTTCGCCTATGTAACGATTTGCAATGGCCAGATGATGAAGAGCTTCGGGGGTTTTCCTTCCCAAACACGTCTTTTACCAATATTCAGATCCTGCAGGGATGGAAGCGTTGGATGATCTGGGCAGAACTCGAACCAAAGACACTCGATTAAGGGCGCAGGCAACAGATGGCGCCTCTTCAGACTGCGCTATCACCGGCCCAGCACGAAAGAAGGCATCTACCAATTATAGAAAGCAGAGGCATGTCGATTGTTGTCGTGCTTCCGCGTCGGCAAATGTACCGAAAACATCGACTTTGAATTTGTCAAAGATGAAGGGCTGTAAACTAACGTTTTAAACAAAAATGCGTAAAATACCTAGGACTAAGGAGGTATTTAGAACCGTTTCATTCCTCCCCCACACGACTAGTAGTGGCTGATAATTCACGCTGACTCACTGATAGTTATCAGCTCTGATAGCTACTAGTATACTAACGCCCGAATGACCCATTCGAATAGGTATTCGAATGATCTTCAATCGAAATTGAATTCGAATATTCGAAAAATTCGATTCGAATGTAATCGAATTCGATTGTTAAAAGAAATCGCGTTTTTCAAATGAATTCAAAATCGAATATTCATAAAAACCACTTTTTCGAATATATTCGGTTTCGAATGCTCGAAAATTTTCGGTATTCAAAACCACTCGAATGTTCAAAATTTTTGATAGACCATAAGTATAACCACTCTAGATGTACTAGAGTATAACCACCAACAAGGCGCCTATGTAAGTCAATAGCGTCACAAGTACCATAGATAACCTTGAAACTCCTAGCACTCTTCTGCCGGTGAAGGCGAATGGTCTCAGCCACTCGTAGCGGTCAACTGGAAGAGCCACTATAGCTCACCAGTTAAACTTCACCGCTAGGTGAACAGAATTTCATCAACAGTCGAACTTCCACTTTGAGTGGGAGTTTGAAATGGGTTAAAACGTGGCGAAAAATGCGTTTCAAACTCCTGCAACAGAAATTTCGTTGAATTCTGGGAGAAATGCTGTTCAACTACCGGCCAACTCCTTCGGTGAACTGTAGTTTCCCTTCCAGTTAACATCTGCGTGTGTCTGAGGTGATTAAGGATGGCGTCGTAAAGTGACGCGTAATTTGTGCAGCTGCGTCGAAGCGTCATATTGCGGACCTAGGGCCTGTTCATACTTCGCGACAAGAGCGACTCGTCGCCCGTGCAAAACATGCATATCGATTAAAACCGAGCGCGCGGCGCCGAAAACCGTTCATACTCGAGCGCCGGCGCTGTCGCTCCAATAGCTCCAGCTGCTTCTGTCACTCTAGTCGCTTCAGTCGCCGCTGTCGCCTGTTCATACTTCCGCACGCCGCGCACGCTGCGCTCTCTTCGCTTCCGTATCCCGTTCAAAGCATGCAAATCGATCACGCGCCGCCAAAAACTGATTATACTCTAGCGCCGGCGCTGTTGCTCCAGTCGCTTTTGTCGCTCTAGTCGCTCCAGTCGCTGCTGTCGCCTGTTCATATTTCCGCACGCCGCGCGCGCTGTGCTCACGTCGCTCTTGTCGCTGCTGTCGCGAGGTATGAACAGGCCCTCGCGTTCAGCAAATTGAGCCATTTTTGTTTGAAATCCTCATGAACAAACCTGAATGGTAATGCGGGTGGAAGATCTGTTGCTGGAATTCATATGTTAAGTAGTTGCCCTTGCATTTCACCGAAACTTCACCGCCAGTTGACCTCTAGGGCTTTCAGAATTCTCCTCTCGACAGCAGGCGCCGCTGTCCTACAGAGGTGTCGATACGGTAGAATGACCGCAGGAACGCTGGACTGAAATCAATCCCTTGGAGCTCTCAAACACCAGTATTAGCACCACATCACCAAGAAAAAGATCGACAACTCTTGATGTCCCAGCAAGACATTCAGGTTATATGGCCAAGTACACGTTCGTCAGATTTATTCTATTCTGTACAGAAACTGTTCACTACAACATCTTGAGATCGGTGCATTAGGAAGTAGAAGAAGTCACTGTTAGTGTGGCAAAAGCTGTACCGGTTGTGGAAATCGAATAAACACGCAATCGAACAGACAAATGGTTAGACCTATAAGTGATACTCGGAACACGTCTCATGCCTAACACACCATTATATAAATAGATAGACCAGCTAAGAAGCATTCTGTGGACTCTTCGTTTCAATAAACTTGAACTCCTTGTTGAGTGTTATACGCAACCGGTGGGTCCAACGGATCTCTGTGTTTCTCCATGTCGCTGTAGTACTGGTAACACCTAAACGGAGCAAACGGTAGGAACCTCCAGAAATGTTGATTTCACCCAGTTTATTTTCACGTCAAATTGGACACTCTTCTAAGCGAACTTGACGGCTCTTAAGTCGAAGTGAACGCCTTCCAAATCGAAACAATCTTTTTGGGTTAAACTACATGACTCTCCAAAATGGTTGAAATAATTTTCTATTCAAGGAAGATTCGGCGCAACGTTTTTTATTTTATTTTTTAGGGGTACATGTCGAGTAGGTGAGCAGCACTGGTATGTGGAAGTATGCCAGCCACAGCTCGAACGCATGCCAGCCCATCATGGTACTGCCTGAATACGCCCTATCTGAACGGCATGCCATTCAACGGTCTGATAGGTTTAGACGTTCCCACAAACCAATGCTGCTCACCTACGCGACATATACCAAAATTTGTATCAAAGAGGCGGCACCACTTAGTGCACTACAAAAAAAGAGCTTGCGCAATGCACTCTATTAGCTCGCTGTGATTTTCATTGGATTAATAGTGTAAATACAGCCTAGTAATGCTTTTTTCTTTTGTTGCTTTTCTTGCTCAGAAAAACTCAAGACTCAGAAAAAACTTCAGTGTTTCAAATGGTATGTTCTGGCCACCCATCGTATTCACCGGACCCTGCTCCGACGGACTACCATCTGTTTGTTTCGTTGTCGAAGCAAACAATTTGACAACAGGGAGCAACTTGAAAAATGCCTCGCTGAGTTTTTTTTCGTCCAAAGCCTAGGAGTTCTATAGAAGCGAGATCTACAATTTACCTAATAAATAGTAGTACGTTGCAGATCATAATGAAGAATATGGTCGTTACCTTATGGAACAAGAGAAACAAATTTGAAAAAGAAATCGCACAAGTGGAGTGATACATTCCTTACAACCTAATACAATGAGTGCCTTCAGTCGTATTTGTTTTTGACTGAGTTCGTTGGTATCTTTTTCTAACATCGTGTTTTCACGTGTGACCTCCGTCCACGGTCCGTCCACGTCATGAGTAAATAAATAAATAAATAAACAAACAATGCATACAATAAATGCAATAAATAATGGCGAGTATTTAAATCTTTTACTAATGCAGTTGTTAGCCAGTTATTCTCAGGGTGCTTAGTGTTGAAGAGGCGCTTATTCTTACCTTCTTACCCTTTTTCCGCACTAAGCACCTCCGATTCGCCCCTTTTTTTCTCGTTTTTTGGAGTTTTTGTTGTCAGTGTTTACTGAACTGATAGGTGGACGACGCTTGTTTCCATGAAAAATTCGCCTCGATCAGCTGAGATTGTTCGTTTGCTTTTTTTGTTGTTTCTGTTTTTTCCCTTATGTGGCGCGTCTTGTGATGTATTCAGTAAATAAATAAATAAATACACCTCTATGCAGACTAATGGAGTAGCAGAACAAGTTGTTAGGATAATCACTTCCTCGGTCATTGCCAACAGCTGTTCTTTCTGCTTTAAACGAGTGGACTAAACCCATAGACCGGAGAAAACGCACCGTCATTGTGTTTTTCGACTTTTCAAAAGCTTTCGACAAGGTCCCTAAGGAAAATTTATTGTATAAGATGAGAAGGGTAGGCATACATCCTATGATTGTAGACTGGATAAAGAGTTTTCTTTCGGGCAGGATCTATCAAGTCAGAGTAGGAGGAGAGTATTCATTGGTTTATTCTGCCCCCAGTGGTGTTCCACAGGGTGGAGTACTATCATCATTACTTTTTCTTTTGTATACGTTTGAGATTCCTGACTCTGTTCAAAGGTTTGGAGTTTCTTGTAAAATGCACGCGGACGATATAAAGGCCTACAAAGAAGTCGAGAACAACCAGGAAGCCTCCTGTGATATCCAAGCAGCTATAAATTTTGTAGAGAAATGGGCAAACACCTGGGAACTACCTCTTTCTGCTGAAAAATCGCATTGCCTTGTGGTACAATTAAAATCTAAAAGGGTATATGTCGCGTAGGTGAGCAGCATTGGTAGGTGGGAACGCCTAAACCAATCAGACCGCATTAAATAGGCATGCCGTTCAGAGAGAGCGTATTCAGTCGGTACCCTAATGGGCTGGCATGCGTTCGGGCTATGCTCTGTTTGGTTATCAATGGCTGGCGCGCTCCCACCTACCACTGCTGCTCACCTACGCGACATGTACCTCTAAAAGTCACCTTCCAACCTACAGCCCAATGGATCAGTTTTAGAACAACTTTCTAGTGCACTAGATATAGGGTTCCATTTTTCGAGGAACCTAAACTTTGCACAACTTTATAAAGCACTTGTGAAGAAGGCTAACTACCGAATTTACAATTTGTTTAAGGTATTGAAAAGCAAAGACCAACCTTCTGTCATGAGAGCCTACAAATCTTACGTAAGGCCCGTTGTAGAATGTGGTGCTTCAATCTTCAGTCCCTGTCAAAAGAAGGACATAAAACTCCTTGAAAGTGTTCAGAATAACTTCACCCGTAAGCTTTTTCTGAAATGTCGAGGTCTGGGTTATGACAATATTCCGAGTGGGTCTGACAGGGCTAAGACGCTTGGCTTGTCTAGCCTTCAGACTAGACGAAAAGGAGCAGATTTAATTATGTTGTTCAAAGTTCTGACAGGGAGGCTCTCCATTGACCCAGTCGGGTTTTTTTGGTGCCCCTTTGACAACTGACAGAAGAGGGCATTTCAGACTCTATCTGCAAATCCCAAGGTCGAAAGTGAGGTCAAGCTTCCTCATCTATAGGAGCAGGGAGCTCAACACCCTACTTTCTGAGAATGAAAGCATGGTTGACATGTCTCTGTCTTCTTTTAAACGTCTAATTACACGAAAGTTTCGCTAGGCTTGTTTCATTTTTTTTTCGTTGCTTAGTCACCCTGCCCTTATGTCGAGTTTTAATGTGTTATTGTCAGCTTACTGCATGTGTTATTGTTATCTTACCTCTTTATTGCATGTGATTATGATCCGTGTGGGCGCGTGTAGCGCAGTCGGAGGAGGCGCCGACTCTCGCCTGCACCCGATACCAGATTCCTGGTTCGGATCTCCCGCCCAGGCCAACCAAGCCTTCCATCCCTTCGGGGTCGGTGAATTGCTACCAGACTCGTCTGGGAAGGATAGAGCGCTGACTTGTTCATCGGCTGGCCACCGCAAGTCATTGTATGGCCAAATACGCATTCATGTCGCCTCCACGACATCCCGTAGAAGTAGAATGCGCTGGCGTATCCCAGAAGGGATTGAGTAACGCCGTCCTTTATCCTTATCCTTATGATCCGTGCCTTGTAATAAATAAATAAACAAGAACATGCCGCACCTTCCAATGCCGCACCATCCAATACACACCACCAAGTGCGAAACTTGCTGTGAAGCGGCAGATGCGTTAAGCCATATGGCGTCGTTCAAAGTTGTTCCGTGGACAGTGGACACTAATTGAGCGATCATATGGTAGCGCAATCAAACGGTGGCCGAGGACGGGATAAACTGGTCCAGAGAGGTGAGATGGTGGGAAAGCGGTAACATGAAAAGACGGGGCGATGTCACGCGAAAAAGGTCACACATCCACCTTCGAACGTCCGACAAAAACCACCTTTGGCATTGCAAAAACATTGGGGCGCTCAACGAGGAAGTACGCCATCCGTTGTGACACCTCAATTTCTTTTAAATATCCAAGCTTTTGCACTTTTCACACTTCACATCCTTCGAAGGGACGACACCAAACTCTCGTCACAAAAATCCAACTCTGCGCAGCGCTGAGTGTTTTTATTTATTTATTTATACACTACGAAGAGTGCGCCTCAAAACAATCAAATAGGCAGAATACTAGAGCAAGTAAAACGAAAATGGTGAAAAAAAGAAAAAAAACAGTAATGACCAGACTCAGATGAAAATTACCCATGCCCAGAAAATCGGAGGAAATTGGTTAAGGATTGTTCCACAAATGCTTGCACAGGTGTAATCTGCCGTTTTAAAAAAGCGGCTGTTATCCGTACCAGTTTATGAAAGTTTATGAAAGTTTCTTATGAAGAAAAACGCAAGTAACACTTCAGAGATAACGAGGGAAATTCAGAAGGTTTTCCTGCTTAGAAAAATCCAATTTACTAGGCTAAACTATTCTGAATTGTTCTCGATAACCTCCCCTCACAGTAAAAAAAAGTTTTCAAAGGAGCCCGCATAGAAATTGAAGAAAAAAACTTGTAGTATAATAGCGATGAAAAATATTGTGTTGATACTACAGTTGTGCTCAAATGACCTATTCGGATAAGCATTCGAATAATTTCCATTCGAGTTCGAATATTCGAATTTGAGCATTCAAAAATCCAGTTTTCGAAGTACTCGAATTCGAATATTCGTAAAATCGCGTTTGTCGAATGTATTCAAATTTAGATATTCAAAAAATCGCATTATTCGATGTGATCACATTCGAATATTCAAAAAATCGCGTTATTCGAATGTTACCAAATTCGAATCATCAATAAAAATCTCATTTCTCATATGCATTCGAACTTGAACAATCAAAGATCCAGATTTTCGAATGTATTCGAAATCGAATATTCGAAAAATCGCATTTTTTGAATGTATTCAAATTTAGGTATTAAAAAAATCGCGTTATTCGATGTGATCAAATTCGAATATTCAAACAATTCCCATTTTTCAAATGTATTCGAATTCGGATATGCAAAAATCGCGTTTTTCGAATGTAATCGAATTCGATTATTCAAAAAAATCGTGTTCTTCGAAAGTATTCGTATACGAGTATACAAAATGTGTGGGCATTTGAAACCAGTCGAATATTCGAAAAACTTTCGAAACCACAACTACAGTTGATACATAATCTTTAAGGATTCTTTAAAATTGGCATTTTGTTTATAGTTTTCTCCACAAAAAAATAGTCTCACTGGCGTACCATGAATGCTTCAGATTCAGAATCATCCCCACATTCGTCAGGTTTTGCTCCACAACTTCGAGAAAGGTTGAAGGGCAGAACCACATCGCCACCACGACAGTGCTCGTCTGCATCTTTGTGCCGTGATATCGAATTCATCGATAATATAATATGTTACGGGAGGATATGTGGTAGCGCAGACGGAGTGGCTGCCGGCTGTCGCGTGCATTCGATACCAGGTTCTTGGTTCGGATTTTCTGCCCAGGCCAACCGATCCTTCTATTCCCTGGGGTCGATGAATTTGTACCAGACTACTCGTGAATGGTAAAACAATGTCTCATCCATCGCTTGGCCACCGTAACTCTCATTGTGTCGACCAAATACGCATTCGAACTACTTCTATGATATCCCGAGAAAGTATGTAGAATACGCGGCGCATCAAGCAAAGGGATCGGCTAGCACCGACTTTTACCATTTATCCTTATTCTCGCATATTCTTTTGAGAAAACCTGATAGGTTGTTAACCGCCTTGTTGAATGAACATTTTTAAGAACAGGTGATCATTAGCAAAGTTCGGAAAAGTGCGCTATGAGCCACCGGTGGCTCATAATGTCCCTCGCGGACCACTTTTTTGTCTTATGCGTTTTTTTTTCATATCAAACTTCGATCAGAGGAGTTATTTAGGGTGCTGATCACGAATATGATATCCGTTTAAGAAATTTCGGCTGATTACGATAGGTTACGGTAGGTACAGGTGACTAAGGCTGCCGCGGTCATGATCACCGGTTTCCTCCAAACGTCGCCCGGGGGGAGGGGGTTATTTGGGGTGCTGGTCACGAATCTGACGTCCGTTTTTGGCATTACGGCGGAGTACGGTAGGTTACGGCAGGTATGGGTAATCGCTTACAGCCTCAGTCACCCGCACCTACCGTAACCCACCTTAGTCCACCGTGGTACCAAAAATGGATGTCGAATTCATGATCAACACCCCAAATAACCCCCATAGGCGATGTTTGGGCGGAATCGGTGACCATGATTCCGACAGCCTTACTCACCCGTACCTACCATAACCTACCGTAATCGGCCCAAATTTTGAAAAACGATGTCATATTCGTGATCAGCACCCCAAACAACGTCCTTGGGCAAAGTTTGTGTAAAAAATACTGACTTAAATTGATCTGCATTGTAAGATCTCCTTCCGAGTAGAATTTTTTAATTCGATATATTTAATGAAAGCAAAGACAATTTTCTTGCTTATGCCTGTTGGGCATTCTCCTATCACTAGTGATTAGGCAAGAGAGAAAACATCTATAAAAAAACGACGGCAGTAGTACAAAAAATAGTGCGAAAATTTATGATCCACCGGTGGCCCATATTGTCCCACGCGGACAGACACGTATGAGTCACCGGTGGCTCATATTGTCGTCAATGTGTTAACAGAACTGACCTGTGTACAACGACCAGCCACCAAAACGTCAGACAGAAGAACAAAATGGAGGCCGTAGCCAGGAACGTCGCCGTCAGTCGTATGACTAAAATTAACATTCCTAGCATGACATTGGCATTCAGAACATGAAAATTTTAGAGTCGTTCAACGAAATAACAACATCATAGGCAGCTTGCAAGAGCATCGCGAATTTCCGTCATCTTTCCTGTAGACAAAGTATGCAATATATAAACGTACTCATCTTTCCAGCCATTTCAGGATGCAATCTTTCCATTTCTATCTCTTCAGCACTGGTGACGATTTCCTGGAATTTCAAATTTATTTTGATACTCCACCAATGTCAGTCATCAGCCCTTACTTCTAAATTAAACACCATTTGTTTCTGTCAAGTTCTTGCTGGATGCGGTAGGTGAGGACAAACGCTAGCCCAGACGGAGGAGGCGCCGGCTGTCCGTGCATTCTGATTTAAGCTTCTTACTTCGAAATCCTCCCGGACTAGCCAAGCCTTCCACGCCTCCATGGTCGATGAATAAGTACCAGACGTTTCTGGACCGAGAAAACACCGACTTGTCCTACGATCGGCAACCGAAGGGCATTGTATAGGCCAAATACAATTTCGAAATGCCTCTAGGATATCCCAAAAAAATGGGGTACATGGCGTATCCAGCAAGGAGGTCGGCTAACGCCGATCTTCCTTCTTTTATCCTGCGGTAGATAGCAACTCACGTCTATGTATTTCTTTTTTGCTTAATTTTAAAGCAAAAAACTTATAAAACAAACTCTATTAACTATTTTGAAATAAACTCTGATTTCATAGGGTTTCATAAGAGTTTCTTCTTCATCTACCATGGCGTTGTGCAGTTTTTATAGCTAATTTGTTTTATTAACGGGTCTAACTATGAATACTGATGAAGGATGCATAAAAATCATTTTTTTCAGTCATATTTTCTCTTCAGTTATGTTATTTTTTATATATTATATTTTTATATTATTTTTATTATTAAATTTTTTCTTCAGTTATTATATTTTTTCAGTCATATTTGTTCTCAAATAAGGTTTATGGGCTCGTGTAGCGCAGTCGGTGCAAGTGTAAGCTGTCGCGTGCACCCAATATCAGGTTCCTGGTTCGGATTTCCAACTCGTCTCCACGACGTTCCGCAGTAGTAGAATTATGTTGTAGCGCACCCCAAAGGAATTGGCTAGCGCCGTCGTTTATCCTTTATCTTTATCCTTACTTTAATCCCTCGCAAGTTGGTTGTCGGTGAATAGTTCAGCCCTTTGATTGATTTAAAGGATTCAGGAATAAAAACACTCGCTTTAACCAGAGTGATGAGGGATGCGCCACGCGTTCTGCTTTGACAGGATATCGCGCAATTAGACTAAATATATATATATCACCCTAGAAATACAGTTGTCTACATTATTTTTGTAATTAAAACCTGTAATCGAGCCATATGATATCCACCGCCTTTGAAGGTGAATACTCACTGGGTTTTCGGAAGTATAGAAAATAGGAGGAGATGCTGATTTTGCTTCTAAGCAAGTGCATATGTGCAAGAAATGTGGTGTTTTATGAAATTTCTGGCCTCAAAACTTGATTTTTCCGACTTTGTCAACTGGTGCTATCTATTGAAAAATTTCCCGCTTTTCTGTTTGCATATAACTAGAGTGGGATCTTCCCAATGGCTTAGGCTATGACTCTCACCTGTGATCAGGTGATGTGCGTAGGCCAAGCCAGAAAGGCCAAAAACTCCCACTCCGGTCCCACCTTATCGATCACAAAGGGATGGAAATCTTAATTGGCCTAGACGGCAAATCCGAACCAAGAACCTCAATTCGGGGCACACGGAACCCGACCACAGACTTGTCCAACTGCGCTATCTTCTTCTTCTTCTTATTCTTCAGCGTTTGTCCCGCATCGTCGCGGGGTCCGCTCTTCTGGTGTTACGACGCCACCTTTCCCGATCCTGCGCTTGATAAGGGTGGACACCAGCTACTTTCATGTCCGTGTGTAACGTATCGGACCAGCGCTGCTTCGGGCGTCCTCTAGGCCGCTTTCCAGATACTTCCAACTCAAGGCCAATCTTGCGGACGCTGTCTTCTTTCCCACGCAGAACGTGGCCGTACCATCGCAAGCGAGCTTCGCGCATCTTGTCCGCTATCGGCGCGACACTGAACTTCTGCCGAATAGCATCATTTCTGATGCGGTCCATGCGCGTGACTCCAGCCGTCCAGCGCAGCATCTTCGTCTCCATGACGCTGAGGCGTGTTTCAACTTCCTTAGTCGCAGGCCAACACTCAGCGCCGTACATCGCTACCGGGCGCACGACGGCTCTGTAAATCTTCGACTTCAGGTGCTCTGGTATCCTCCTATCGCAGAGCACGCCAGTCAGCGAACGCCACTTGGACCAAGCTGCACTCACGCGTGAGTTCACTTCAACCATCAGACCGCCGTCAGACGCTATTGCTGATCCCAGGTATTTAAACACCGAAGTGCGTGCAAGTTCAGTACCGTTAATCTTAATAGAGCCGGACTCGTTCACGTCAGTCGTTAGGTACTCGGTCTTCTTGACGTTCAATTTGAGTCCGAACCTCGCCAGACGGTCGCACCAAGCTTGCACCTGCCGCTCGAGATCGTCTTTCTCTTCGCAAGCGAGCATCACGTCATCAGCATAAAGCAGCGTCCATGGAACAGGCTGCTGAAGATCTCGCGTAATGGCATCCATGACGACAACAAAGAGGAGTGGAGAAAGCGCAGAACCCTGGTGCACCCCAACAGAGATGGGAAACTCCATTGAGGTTCCAGCTGCAGCTTGCACTCTACTCTTTGGGCAAGAGTAGAGCATCCGCACCCACTCTATGAGTTCCTCAGGTACGTTGTGTCGTCGCAAGGCGTACCATATAAGCTCACGCGGTACGCGGTCGAAGGCCTTCTCCAAGTCGAGAAAGGCTATATGCACCGGCTTCTGTCTCTCGCGATGCTTCTCCACCAGGAAGCGGGCGGCGTGTATAGCATCAATGGTCCCACAACCAGACACAAAGTCGCACTGGTTGTCGGAGAGCTTGACGATTTCACGGATTCGTCTATCGAGGATTCGCTCGAAGATCTTCATGCTGTGCGAAAGCAAGCGAATCGGACGGTAATTGAAGCAGTCCGCAGGACTGCCCTTCTTCTTCCAAATCGGAATCGTCGTACTGTTGTGCCAACACTCCGGTACTTTCCTCTCCTTTACTACCTGGTTGAAGAACTCAGCCAACCACTCAGCAGGATACCAGAGCTTCGACTTCCAAACATCGGCTGCCAGATCATCCGGCCCTGTCGCCTTACCGGGCTTCATCTTCTTTAGAGCCGCTTCTGTTTCCTCCACGGTGATCTTGCGAACGGGACCGTGAACAGAAGCCACAGAAGGGATGGCCGGATGAGGAAATTCCATAGTGGAAGTTTCCTCAAAGTACCACGTGGTCCAGTGGCACCACGTGGAGGAACGGACATCGCCACCTTGTCCAACTGCGCTATCACGTGCCGCAATTCTAAAATTATAATGACCTTAAGCACTTTCTCTCCAAATGTAAAGGACAAAGATCGGCGTTGATCAATCCCTTCGCGAGATGCGACAAACATACCGTTTCTACGGCAAATCGTAATGGAATTTTGAACACGTATTTATCCTCTGGGGCGCGTGGCAGTGCAGTTGGAGGAGGTGCTGGCTGTCGCGTGCACCCGATAGCAGGTTCCTGGTTCGGATCTCTCGCCCAGGCCAACCAAGCCTTCCATCCCTCCGCGGCCGGTGGATTGGTACCACACTTGTCTGGAACGACAAAGCGCTGACTGGTTCATCGGCTGGCCATCGCAAGTCATTGTATGACCAAATACGCATTCAAATCGCCTCTACGACATCCTGTAGAAGTGGAATGCATGGCCATCCCAAAAGGGATTGAGTAACGCCTTCCTTTATCCTTTATTTTTTCAAGGTCTACATTTTTCCTTCTTTAATCTTCTCGCTTCTAAACAAAAGGAAATATAAAAGAGAAATGAAAGGAGGAAGGAAGAGAAAAACGTTCACTAATACTTAATCACTGTCTTTTAATCCAATTACTCAGGAAATTTAGATCAGTGTTTGTGTGCTTCTTTTGGATATACTAAAATTCTTTTGTGGCGCTCCTGCGTTGTGTTAATAGTATGTTTTGTTTATGGCACATTATTTGGTTAATCTAGAATAAATAAATAAATAAATAAATAAATCTCTGAATTTGACACCTGTGAAAAACTGTGAACCGCTTTTTAAAGAGACTAGTGGCCTCGCTAAAGACTGCTCCAATTACCGTCCGATTCGCTTGCTCTCGCACAGCATGAAGATCTTTGAGCGAATTGTCGATGGTCGAATTCGTGACATCGTCCAGCTTTCCAGCAATCAGTGTGGCTTCGTGGCTGGCTGTGGCACCATTGATGCCATTCACGCCGCCCGCCTCCTGATAGAGAAGCATCGCGAGAAACAGAAGCCAGTGCAAATCGCCTTCCTCGACCTAGAGAAGGCCTTTGACCGCGTACCGATATGGTACGCCTTGCGACATCATGGAGTTCCTGAAGAGCTCATAGAGTGGGTGCGAATCCTCTACTCTTCTCCAAAGAGTAGAGTTCAAGCTTCAGCCGGAACCTCGATGGAGTTCCCCATCTCCGTCGGGGTGCACCAGGGTTCTGCGCTTTCCCCACTCCTCTTTGTTGTCGTCATGGATGCCATCACACGAGATCTTCAGAAGCCAGTCCCCTGGACACTGCTTTATACTGATGACGTAATGCTCGCTAGCGAAAGTAAAGGTGAACTCGAGCGAGAGGTGCAAGCTTGGTGTGATCGCTTGGAGTGTTTTGGACTCAGATTGAACGTGAAGAAGACCGAATATCTAACGACGGACGTTACTGAGTCCAGCTCCATCAAGGTTAACGGCATCGAGCTCCCACGCACTTCGGTCTTTAAGTACCTGGGATCAGCAGAAGCATCTGATGGCAATCTGATGATTCAAGTGAACTCACGCGTGAGTGCAGCTTGGTCCAAGTGGCGCTCGTTGACTGGCGTGCTCTGCGATAGGAAGATGCCAGAGCGCTTGAAGTTAAAAATATATAGCTGTCGTCCGGCCGGTAGCGATGTACGGTGCTGAGTGTTGGCCTGCGACCAAGGAGGTTGAAACGCGCCTCAGCGTCATGGAGACGAAGATGCTGCGGTGGACGGCTGGAGTCACGCGCTTGGACCGCATCCGAAACGATGTCATTCGGCAGAAGTTCGGTGTGGCGCCGATAGCGGACAAGATGCGCGAAGCTCGCTTACGATGGTACGGCCACGTTCTGCGTGGAAGGGAAGATAGCGTCCGCAAGATAGGACTTAAGTTCGAGGTGGTAGGAAAGCGGCCTAGAGGGCGTCCGAAGCAGCGCTGGTCTGATACGTTACATATGGACTTGAAGGTTGCTGGTGTCCACCCTGATCTAGCGCTGGATCGGGAGAGGTGGCGTCATGACACCAGAATAGCGGACAGACGCTGAAGAAGAAGAAGAATATTGGCCTCGTTAAGCAACAGCAGACAGCATGACACCATTACGCTTCGTCTGCATTGCTCGGAAACATGGCTCAAAAAGTGTGTAACACTCCGTCTTTCAAAGACGCAAATCACGACCTCTGCGGAATTATGGATGGCGGGAAATTTGAATCTAATTTTGTCTATATTTAAAAGCGTACGCCCCTGTACGTATTCAAAAATCCGTAGGGGTCACAAAACGGATTTTAGATCCCACTGAATTCATACAGATCACAAGCTAGAAACACTCCTACAGACTTATCAAAATTCTTGCGGTCACGCAGTCCATTTTTGAAAGCACATTTGCCATTAAAAATGACTGTAGGAGGGTGCGCAGGCAAATAATGTGCTCGTCCCAAGCAACTCCGGTAATAATTTGTCGACGCGCGCGTGGATGGGATGGGAGGATAGTTGGTATGGGTAGAACTCGAACCTTGAATCGATTCAGGGTGTGCACCAGAACTGATGGATGGTTTGCCCAGTTCTGCTATACTTAAAATTTCAGCACAATCCAAAGGTTGTTTTTGAAATACCACAGAGGTCACAATAGAGTATAGCATACAGAGTGTCTCAAAAAAATGTATTCACTGTTTGAAAGGTGATAAGTTTGCTCACAACGAAGGAGCGGCATGGAATGGGCCATGCACTCGTCTAAAATTTTGCATTTTACACTAGATTGATTGTGTTTCGCTTGAATACTTGTCATGATTTCTCCATAAAATGGCCGTATTGATTGATTTGAGCTTCTTTCAAAATTTAAAACTTAAAAACGGACTACGGCTTGCGAGAAATGCAGCGTATCTTAAAAAGTAGAGATTTTGTTTGAAAGGTTCCAACATTGCTGCTACTGAAGCTTTGGAAGATGTTTAAAACTCGTATGAAAGCACAGAGTAACGAAATTTTTGTGGCATGTAAACTGTCAAGATTGCGCCATGCTTCCGCCTGAAATCTGACATTTCAGACTCGATTGATTAGTAACTGGGCTGAATGCTTGTTACAATCCTGTTACTATGTACCTGGCCAGATTCACCTGTGCTGCTTCTTTTAACGTCTAGAACTTGGCAATTACGTTAAAGACCCCAGTTTATTGATTGCACAATTTAAATGTGAGCAGAAACCCCATTTTCTAAGACGGATTCAGTGGACTGCTGAAGCATCATTCAAACTGAATGGAGAGGTTAATCGGCATAATTGCAGCTGCTGGGCGATGGAAAGCGTTAAAACACATCACAGCTTAATCTAGCCAAGTCGTAACAAGATTGTAACAAGTCAGTCCGTGCACAATCAATCGAGTCTGAAATGCAAAGTTTTACGCGGGAGCATGACGCAATCTTGACTAGTTGCACGTCACAAAATTGTCATTATCCTTTGCTTTCATATGAGCCCCAAACTTCTTCAAAAGCTTCACTAGAACCTTTCAAATAGCACATGCATTTTTTAGGACACCCTGCGTTTTTCGCAACCTATAATGTGTTTTCAAATTTTGAACCTTTAGAAAAGCACAAATCAATCGATATGGCCACTCTATGGAGAAATTATGACAAGTATTCTAGTGAAATGCAATCAATTGAGTGTAAAATGCGAAATTTCAGACGAGTGTATGGCACTTTCCATACCTGTTAAATGTCAGAAAATTTCTGTTTTCTTAAGCTTTCACAAGAGCACTTAACTTTTTCAGTATCTTTACTGTGAGCAAAGTTCATCACCTTTTATACAATGTATACTTTTTTGAGACATTCTGTAGTTTGCTAAACTTTCATTGAATACACTTCTCGAAACAGAACTTGTTTCAGAGTGATTCGACAATGAAAATGTTAAGCTGTTCGGCAAGTTCAGGAAACCGGTCGGCCTCACTGAATTTCCTGCTGTCGGCATAGTTGATGTTGAGACTGGCATGTTGAAGTTCTAACTGATCTCTGACATGTACATTACCACCCGTTCGACGCTTTGCGACCGATCCGTTCGTCGCAAATGCATAACCTCATTCATGATTGTCCTCTTCACATTTGACTTTCATCATACAAGAGGAAAAGGTACATGAACCTTCTTTAACACATTGACAACAGCGCCATTTTCGCTCGTCTAGCGAGTGGGACCAATCGATTTTTAAAACCCACGATTTTTTGCATGAGGCAATTACTAGACGAGAATATCAATAAATCAGCAACCAAAATTTGTTTTCGTGAACTGAGCTTTTTACAACAATGAGTAAAGGTGAAGAGCGTACAATGGCCAAAATGGTTATTTCACAAGATGAGTCCATCTACTAACATCAAGTTACAAAACTGTGACACGACTTCATGTCACACGGTCCCATGCGGCCGTAACTGTGAAACATAATGTCGTGTCATACGATCGTCAATATGTTAAAACATCCAATGTCAAGAATTGGTTATGACACGATCAGATTCTCAGCTACTGCATGTCAGAATTTTTTTCGAGTATATGCCGTGACTTCGTCTTCTACTGCACTAATTGATTTCTGCTTCGTGTTGCTCTAAATCAATTGTTTTTATTTTTTATTTATATTTTTTCTCGAAACAAATAAAGGATAAAGGACAAAGGACGGCGTTACTCAATCCCTTCTGGGATGCGCCAGCGCATTCTACTTCTACGGGATGTCGTGGAGGCGACATGAATGCGTATTTGGCCATACAATGACTTGCGGTGGCCAGCCGATGAACAAGTCAGCGTTTTATCCTTCCCAGAGAAGTCTGGTACCAATTCACCGACCTTGGAGAGATGGAGGGCTTGGTTGGCCTGGGCGGGAAATCCGAACCAGGAACCTGGTATCGGGTGCACGCGACAGTCGCGCCTCCTCCGATTGCGCTACACGCGCCTTCTCTCGAAACCTCGGTAGTATAGTGGTGAGTATCCGCGTCTGTCTCGAAACAAATTGCGCAAAATTATTACTCTTATGCTGAACTAAAAAAAATTCCAAGAAAGTTAGATCTTCCTTGAATATAAAACAGTTCAACCCCAAAAGGGGAGGGGGGGGGGGGGGGGGAGGGGGCACGGCGCCCTCCGGCCGCAACGCAACGCATGCGTGCTCCTCGACAGGTTCACCGTGGCGATACGTACAGGGATAGCCGTACAGTGGCCGTGGGTCGATACGTGAAGCCCAAAGGCGTCTCTGTACGTATCGGCACGCTAAACCTGTCGACGCGCGCGTATGCGTTGCGGCCCGAGGCAGCCGGAGGTAGTTGGAGGCTTTGTGTGTTTTTACCGCTAAATTTCCTCTTTATTTCAGAAAGTAGACCCCAATAGTTACAAGAGGGGTTCAGGTAGGCATGTTATTTTGCAAGTGTTCAACTCCATTTAGTGTTTGGACGTGAGTATGGAGTGCATCCCCTCCCCCCCCCCCCCTGGGATTGAAGCGATAGAGCTATTCTAAGCATCTTCGGGTGTCTGTGGTTTCCTATGGGAAAAGCTCGTTTCGATTTGGAAGACGTTCGCTTTGACTTCAGAAACATCAAGCTTGTTTAGAAGACGGTCCAATTTGTCGTGAAAGAATCCAAGTAGAAAATATATATGTATATATATACAGAAACCTGTTGAGCACTTTCAGATGCAGCAAATATTGCTGTCCGCTGACAGGAACTGGTTGCAAAGAATAGCAATTGCGCATCATAGATGACACGAACTCGCCAAACAGACCACGCTGTTGTCACGGGGAAGTTGACCACTGCATTAGGGCTGTTGTGGAGCGGAGAAAATTAATCGAGGTCGAAAACGACGTGATTTTGAGACGTCGAATGGTGAATGGAACAAAGAACGTTGAACAGCATTGACCCTACAGTACATCGAACTGCGAAGAATCTAACAACGTAATGCTCCGAAAAAAAATCAATAAATTAAACAAATAAAATATTTGTCACTGTGGTAAAAAAGACGTTCTCGAACAGTTATTGAAACGATACCTTGATAACAGTTCCAAAATAGTTGTCGGTGTCAATCAGAGCCCAAATGCAAAGTAAAGCGAATATAGCACAAAAGAGAATGCTGACAACCTGAAACGATTATGGTAGGAGAGCCGTCATCTGAGAAAAACTGAAAAAATTCCAAAAGTAAAAACTGTAAAAATAAATAAAAAATAAGAATAAAATAGTAGCGTAAGATAAAAATAAAAAGCAGAATATTTGAAGATAGAGCAAATATCCCTCTCTATTTCGGCCTACATAGGATTTTTACGATGACCTTCAGCTCCTAAAAGCGTTGACAAAACGAGAAGAGTCTAAGTGTAAGGCTTGGGATACATCAACCTTGGCTCTGATACCAACGGTTTTTTCTTCACAGAACAGTATAACAAAAGTGCGTCGATGTAGGGCGCGCGGTGGTGCAGTCGGGGTGCGCGTCGGATGTCGCGTGTACTCTGGCTCAAGCCTCTTGGTTCGGATCAGCCGCCCAGGCCAATCAAACCTTACATTTTTTTCGGGTCGATAAATTCGTACCAGACTTGTCTGTGAAGGATGCAATAAAGACTTGCTACTTGATCGGCCACAGCAAGTCATTGTATGGTCAAATGCGCATTAAAATCGCCTCAATGACATCGCAAAGAAGTAGAATTCGAGGCGCATCCCGCAAACGAATTGACGCCGAACTTTATCGGTTTTTATCCTCACACTTGCTTGTTTAGCATGGTCGTATGCATTTGCAGAGTTAGCTGTTTCTCACATAGAGCATGAAAGGTAAAGGTCGGCATTAGGCCCCGTTTATACTTCTGACGCCGAGCGACGCGATGCCACGCATTGTGACCAGATTGATCGATCGCGTCCCCGATCAACGTGGTCACAATACATGCTTCGCGACGATCGGCGTCGAAGTATAAACGGGGCCTTAGGCAAGTCCTTAGTAGGATGCGCCACGTATTCTATTCTCGCCCACCTTCTAATTCAAGGAATGCCGTTTCGGGCATCTAATTAAGCAACTATCAGGACTAGAGGACACAAGGTTAACATGGTTGCACTTTGTCCAATCCTTTCTACTCTTTCCATGATTTTTATATGAATATCAGGTGGGCATCCTCGACTACATAGACTGCTACCGCAAACTAATTTTGCAAGGACAAAACATCACTGCTGTAACCAGCAAACTCTAAATCGGTGCAAACGGTCCGATGTTTTCAATGGCCACATAGTAATTGTTTGAAACATTTAAATAATAACTTATCGAAAGACTATGAAGCACAAGACAAACAAACCTGACTTAGAAAGAACGGAATCAGAAAGACTTTTTTGTCCCTGAGCACGGCAATGAATAAGCAAACGAGACAAGCAGCGTCAACCACCAAGTAGACAACCTCAAACAAACAAGTCACTATCGCCAAAGAACACTGAAGTGAACGACTGAAGATGCAATAGAAAGCACACATGTCAGCTCGAAATTTTACGGCTAATTCCTTGAAGTTTCGCCGCCTAATCTATCACTTTAGTTTTTAGCATTCTAATTTTCGAGCATTCGTATTACTTTGAGTAGAGTTGATGTCTTGTGTTATGTTCTAGTTGATCTGCCAGGTGCAATCCAATGGGGGGAGCCCTTATAACGGTCTTACTTATAGCTCATCCCCTACTGCCGTTCGAATTGCGGGTGGATATGCAGGTTTGCGGGTTACTGTGCGGTTGCTGCCGTTGCGTTGTGGATCGTGTCGACGTCCACGTGGACATTCGGTCGGTACGTAATCTTCACTGAGAGACGAGAGCGGTTTGGGCAGGAGCACCTTGGATGGGTCTTATCCTTCCTAGAGGTGTCTGTAGGTTTACGTGCTCAATAACAAAAACGAGCTCCGATGACAACGACTTGCGGGATGAGCATGTTTGGGGATACTGTAGCAAGCGCGCGCGAACATTCAAACGCTAGTAGGGGATTAGTTATAATTGCTATCTTACCATCCTCAACCCTTGGGCTTCCTCGAGAGTCTAGTGGTTGCCTTACGTTGAACATTATTTTCCATGTGTTTCCATTTCAATTATTATTTGAATATGTGTATAAGGTGGACCCCCTATTGGGATTGCACCATCTGTCATTTGTTGTCCATGATTACCCATGTAATAAACATTACATTAAATGCAAACCTCGAAAACTACTACGTAAACGGCATCTTTGGAGAAGATAGTCGAGAACAATCCGAACACAGTAAATATGGAGCAAACTATGCCAATCATTAACGTCCCTTGCTGGAATACGAAGAGTGTAGAATTGAAGCGTTGCTTGAAAATGACTGTGATTACCTTCACATGGACGGTGTCGCAACAGCATTTGTATTTTGGATGAAAATGTGGGAAGAGTGCCCGTCCACGGTCCGGATGTGGAGCATTTTTCATCGCTGAAATCATCGTTAGAACAGGAGGTGAGAGGACAAGCTGAAGGCTGACTTCAGAAAGAGACGAAAGAAGGACGCGAGGAAGATTCTGAGGACCAGAAGGAGATTGGAGCGTGGAAGTCCATCCACTTAGCCAGAACGGTGGCGGGCGATGAACACCCGGGGCCAGCCGGCGGCCACTCGGCCCCACCGGTCTTGATCGGTTCAATGGAGGCACTCGATTAAATCCACAAGACGAACGGGCGTTCGACTGGAGTCAGCAGCGCCACAAACACACTTCCAGATGTGACCGACTGGAGCCGCTGGCGCTTCAGGACCAGACGGCTTCCTACAGGTTTGTTCTCGTCGCTTTCAGCGCGAAGAGCCGTCGTCAGACAGACGCAACGCACCACAACGTCGTCGGCGAATGTGATCACAGATCACCCCAGCGGCGGCGGCGTGGCGGAGGTGAACGGGGGAACGAATGCGCTCTGCTGCTGCTGCTCGACCGGACTGACTGACTGACGACGACGACGTTCGTTCACAAGTTCCGCCGACGACATCAGCACCAATATTGTAATGTTTGAAAAACGCTGAAAGGAAACACTCACGTACTGGAATTTTTATGCGAGATCGCCAAACTGTCGTCGAGAGGCACCTGCGACGCGAATACCGGTTCCGAGTGCATCGATTGTGTGTGTGTGTGTTGCGTGTAGTTCGAGGACGATAACATGCTCTTGTTTCGCCCTCCCCTCCCCCCTCGGTGCACCGTGGCAATGGTAGAATCGTGCTCCCCTCACATGGCTACGGAAATGACTGGATTCCGGAGCCTAGGGGTTCTGCTCGGCTGGAGTCGACGTGGTAGTAGACAGATGTAAAGGCAGACATGACGCAGTCGGCAGGAGGCTACAATCTCACCCGCACCGCGAAGCGAACCTACCAGGCATCCTTCCATCTCTACGTGAATAATGGATGGTATCCGTACTGTAGGGCGCGTGTAGCGCAGTCGGAGGAGGTGCCGGCTGTCGCGTGCATTCGGATCCAGGCCAACCAAGCCTTCCATCCCTCCAGGTCGGTGAATTGGTACCAGACTTGCCTGAGAAGGATAGAGTGCTGATTTGTTCATCGGCTGGCCACCGCAATTTATTGTATGGCCAAATACGCATTCAAATCGCCTCTACGACATCCCGTAGAAGTAGAATGCGTGGCACATCCCAAAAGGGATTGAGTAACGCCGTCCTTTATCCGTACTGCCCGGGAAACTAGAAGGCTCCTGCTCGTGCAAGTCAAATGGGAAAGGAGGCATAGTGCTCGATAAAAATCATGGTAAAAGATAAACAACTGCGTTACTCCATCCCTTTTGGGATAGGATACGCCTTATTCTTCTACGGGATGTCGTGGGGGCGATTCGAATGCGTATTTGGCCGTACAATGACATGTGATGGCCAGCCGATGAACAAGTCAGCGACTTTCCTTCGCAAACAAGTCTGGCACTAATTCATCGACTCTGGAGGGATGGAAGCCTTAGTTTGCCTGGGCGAGCAATCCGAACCAGGAACCTGGTGTCGGGTGCGCGCTACGGCCCCGCCACCTCCTTCGACTGCGCTTCACGTGCCGAATGGAACAAAACCTGTGGCAAATTTGAATAACTCCTGGTATCGCCGCAATCAAGCAGTTGACAGAGGCGAAATACGCATTCAGTGGCATCTCCTACAAGAGGTTGAGGATCTATCCTAGTCCGGGGGGGGGGCACATAACTGAAAAGTATTATATGTAACCAATTCACTTGAGACTTACCGAGCGACTCCTACAGAACAATACAGGACCCTAAACAAGAAACACTCACCAAGAAAAAAACGAAAATTACATTTGTTGCGGTTGTAAGCCGGCAAAGTTGTGTGCCCTCCTCACCATGTTGGATCCTGGTTATAACATGTCAGGCGGCGGTCAGCACGTGGCATGCGTCCTTATGCGCCCTCCTCATTATGTTAGATCCTGGTTACAACATGTCAGGCGGTGGTCAGTACGCGGCAGGCCTCCATTGCATTACTCTTTGCCCGCCGAGACGGTTGTAAGAACTGCGGCAGTTTAATTTTTTTGTTCGCTCCTTGGTTTTTTATTCCTTTTAGGTCCTCTCGAGTCAGGAGCCGCTCGGTAAGTCCCATGTCGATTTGTTAGATAATTTTTAGATATGTGGCCCCCGGACTAGGATAGCTCCGAGGTTGAATGCGTGGCCCATCAAAAAAGGTATGATCAATGATGCGTGACTTATCGTTTATTTTATTGTAGCCCACCTACGTATTTAAACTTCCTCACGATATTCCACAGGAATAGAAGGCGTTGCGCAACCTTATCGCAATTTATGGTGCGAGTTTAGTCGGTTTGTCTACCTGATATTCTCATAAAAATCATGGTAGGAAGAAGGATACAGCATAAAGTACATTCAAAATAAATTAATTTTAATTTATGTAATTTCATGTCTTCTAGTCCTGATGCTCGATTAGGTCTAAAAACAGCATTCCTAGTTGAAAGAGAAAGGTGGAAAAACATGGCAGGAAGAGACAAAATCTGGACAAATTCGAGTAAATCTGCCTATCGCCACAGTGGAGCAGTTGACGCGCACTCGTCTGGTCAGAACACGGCGTGACATGAGAGAGCATTTTATTAACGGTCTCCATTCTTTTACTTCTTAACTTGCAATTAGCCGGCCTAACGAACGGTGTGTATACTGGTTGGAAAATTTCCCTAGCCCCAGAGACTGAAATAAACAATCGACTCTAATCGATCGGGGTTGGGTCGACCCACCGTCATATTCGCTTGTTTTTTTTTGGCGAAAATCGATAACATCGATGGATGTTGACTAGATAAGCAGAATCGTTTTCTTCCCTAAACGCTTATCTGTCCAACGGTCACCATATTAACGTAGATGGATGGTTGTGGATTGACTGATCCTGTACACACGCTACGAAGCTTGTTCATCGGCTCCTAATTTCGCGCGGACGGATATGCAGGACAACAGACAAACCAAATGTCTATATTTCTTTCTGATCTATAGCGAGATAAAGAAAAGTGTAGGTTGAACTAATTTCGACATTTTGTGGCAAGCAACACTGAAGAGGGTTCTTTTAAATGGCATTTTTTGCCATCAAACCCTAACGCTTTCAAAAAACTTCTCCGTGAGCATATACGTTCCTAGAGTAAGATGCTTCAGTTATTGCGAGTTCTGCCCTAGACATTGTTGTATTGTGTTGTATTTATGTTGTAATTTTAGCACACGAACATAGTCGCGTAATAGATAAATAAATAAAAAATAAATAAATAAAGCGTGTTAGAAAATGAAAAGATTGGAGAAACTCAAGAAAAATGTTTGCCATAAAAACCAAACATTGTTAAGATTATAAATTGTCGTCCGTAATCGATTAGAGCAGCATTTCACTTGTATTGTGCTTAACTACGTCTGACACCTAACAAACTGCGGATCTATCCTAGTTCGGGGGGGAGGGGGCACATAACTAAAAAGTAGGTAACAAAGTGAATTGAAACTTACCCAGCGGCTCCTAAAGAACGAGTTGGAGCATAAAAGAAACCAAAAACGAACGAATAAACAAAAAAAAATCGCCGTGGTTTACAACCGTCTCGGCGGGCAAGAACGACGGAATGGAGGCATGCCGCGAGCTGACCGCCGGCTGACATGTTATAACCAGGATCTAACATGTTGAATAGGACGCATGAAGCCGCATGCCGCGTGCTGACCGCCGGCTGACATGTTATAACGAGGATCTAACATGGTGGGGAGGGCACACAACTTTGCCTGCTTACAGCCGCAACAAATGTGTTTTTTCGTTTTTTTTTTCTTTGCGACTTTTCTTGTTTAGGTCCCATGTTGTTCTGTAGAGACTCGGTAAGTCTCAAGTGGATTTATTACATATAATACTTTTTAGTTACGTGCCCCCCCCCCCGGACTAGGATAGATCCCAAACTGCTTCTATGCGTTTTGGTTATAAATCGACGTACAAATAAATAATGGATATCTGCGCCTCCATAAATGCCTGGATAGAGTACTGGCTTGAGGTCTTCATAGTAATTAGACATTCTTTTATGAGCGTATGTACGTAGTGCAGTGGAAGAGATTCCGGCTGTCGCGTGCAACCAATACCAGGTTCCTGGTTCGGATTTTTCGCTCAGGCCAACTAAGATTTCCATCCCTCGAGGTCTGACCTACGCAAGTCATTACATGGCCAAATACGCATTCAAATCGCACCCACGACATCCCGTAGAAGTGGAATGCGTGGCGCATCCTAAAAGGTAATGCCGTCCTTTATCCTCTAACCTTTTTCAATAGACATTTCTACGTTTTCGCATAGGTGTACTTACATGCAATATAGAACTACTGCATAGGGAAGTTCATCTTCATTCAGCGTTTGCAGGAATGCGTTCTATATCTGGACGAAATCAAAACAAAAACAACGGAAGCCAATGCGGTGCGAAAGGTGCAAGTTTTGCAGATCCTACAGAACCTAAGCGAAGCCTTGTGAACCAGAGGACTGCTGAGCACGGGTTTCATTGGAAGCAGTTTCATTGTCACATTTGTCTCGTCAGCTCCATTATATGTAGACATCATTAGGACTGAGTCATCTTTGTTTCTAGAAATGGTGGCAGCTTCTGTTCAGCGCAACGTCCTAATGACAAAATATCAAACTAATTGAACTGGCTTGCATTCCTCAACGTGCACGTACTTCTTTCTGGCGGGTCCTACAGGACAAGGTGGTATCGAAAACCAGCAAGCAAGAATATCATTATCCATTGCGCATCAGCACACAAATCAAGGTGTAAGAGAGCTGTTATCCGAAATATGCTTCGCACGGCTCGTACAGTTGCATCTAATGGCGAGGATGTGGCTTATATTTGGATACGGCTCGCTGCATTGCGATGCAAAATGGATACGTTAATATGAACCGGATCAGCGGACCAAGACGGCGATCAGCAGCAATCAAGGAGCTTGAGGGCAAACCGTTGAAAGTGGTATTCTGCGTACCATTCATTTCTGACTGTGTGACGGCAGCGACTCGGGGTTGTGTTCGAACAGCTGACCTTCAGGGTGATGTAAGGGCCTGTTCATACTTCGCGACAAGAGCGACAAGAGTGACAAGAGCGACAAAGGCGACTGGGGCGACGAATGTAGTGTCGTGTACGTAAATAATTGCGTACTCCACACTCCGTCCGCGACGAATGTAGTGTGAAATGCGTAATTATTTACGTGCACCACACTACATCCGTCGCCCCAGTCGCTCCAGTCGCTCTTGTCGCTCTTGTCGCTCTTATCGCGAAGGATGAACAGGCCCTAAGGGTTGTTGAGAATCCGGCGCAAATAGGGTCCGGGGGGGGGGGTCACCTTATAAAAAGTGTCACCAACACCAAGAAAACGAGACAAGGAGCACTGATAATAAAGAATACAAACAAATAATGCTGTTACTGTGTTCTGTGCTCTCGAGAGCACAGATTTAGGCAGGGGAAGGGACTCCAGGGTGTGGCTCAAGTGACGCGTCCGTGTGAAATTGCCCACATCCTGGAGTCCCCTTCCTTGTCCAATTAGGAAGCACATAAGACGCGGATCTATAATCGAAACGAAGAGATAAAACTGCATTTACATTCACTGCATGTAGCTACTCGCCACGCCGGCCCGCTGCGCCATGCTGTGGTGACCCCCCCCCCCGGACCCTATTTGCGCCGAGAATCCCCCTACCAACTTGAAAGCGCATTTAGTACGAAATCGCTTGTAAGATCGTATATGCACTACACCCTCGTGCGCCATCTGTCCGTTTGGGATTAGGAGACTGCACAACGTCGGTTGTAGTATACCTTATAACATGTTCTGACTGCAGGGAGGAGTATGTTGGGGAAATTGGAAGACCCTTGTGCGTAAGAATAAAGGAGCGCATTCACGGACTACGTAGCTCTCCAACATCTACTCATTTAGGTGATCACAGGGTTAACTATCATGGAAACAGGTGTTTTGATGTGGCGCTTAAACCCTAGTTTATACTTGCGCCGCCACGCTGCGCGGCATCACGACCGCTATAGGTATCGATTTTTCGCGCCGCCCGGTCGATATCTATCTCGACCATCGAGCCGCGCCGCGCAGCGGTGTAAGTATAAACTAGGACTAAGATCCTAGCGCGTGAATCTGATTTCTCAGCGCGAAGCACTCTCGAAGCGCTATATATTGCGAATAGGACACCTAGAATTAACCGAAGGAACCAGTGGGCTGCAACAGCTCAAGATCTTGCACCATTTGCCCAGATGTGAGGATTGCGATCCGCTGAGCGTATCCCAATAATCACCAACATATAGTGATTACAAGGGTTTACTACTCACTCTCTCACAACCAGCAGCCGTCGACGGTAGACGACTCTCTAGTTCCTTAAATTCGATTCTTAAATCGATTCTTCCAGGCTCTGAAGAAGGCGACAACGCCAAAATGTCAGCCGTCAGGAATAAATACATATATAACAATCTTGGCCAAAGTTAAACACCATCATTCATCTTACCAAACTAATTGAATTCCAGAACAAGAGCGAAATCAGTTTCTTACCAAACTAATTGAATTCCAGAACAAGAGCGAAATCAGTTATCATCGTCATCCACAGACAAACGAAGGAACGTCACTTTCAAGTTACAGTTAACAACGTGTAATAGCTCCATATTTGGCTTAAGATCGAAACCTTCAGCCTGCTGTGAAAAAACCTCCGTCGACCATTACATTCGCGTGTCTCCCAAACCGAAATCACCGTTGAGGAAATCGATAAAATCGACCGATATTGCCCTCCCAATCGAAATTTCTTACCTGCTATGAAGGCCTTCCGTCGACGACCGTAATTACTTAACTCCCACCCTGATCGGTTAAATCTGAGCGAATATCGATATTCTTTGCCTGATTTATCTGTGACATCTTGCCGTAACAACCCTCTTTACTGCTGCTGGTCCCCCTCAATATTTTCCCTCAGCGGACGACGTTTTCTGCACGTCTTCTGAATTACCTAGCACGTTGAAGCCGTCTGGGTGTTTTTCGCTATTTCCGCGCCCTTTGATTTGCGCCCGATTATCCCAAGGCAGGCCGAAGTTTCGGACCGCTAAAACGACACCCACAAAAATCGATAATTTGATCGAATATCGAGTGATGGCTATCGACACTTTAAGAATAAACTTCAGATTCGTCTTCAGAGACCTCGACTACACCCAAGATAAAGTTTCGGAATGCCTGGGCTTCAACCACAAAAATCGATAATTTAATTAAATATCGCTTGATGGCGACAACTTAGGAACGAACTTCAGAATCGTGTTTAGTGGCATCGATTACCGCAGTGTTAAAGTTTCCAGGCACGTACAAGACGTCTGGGTGTTTTCACTAATTCCGCACCGCTTGATTTGCGCCCAACTACCCCAAGGGCGAAGTTTCGGACCGCTTGAATGACATCCACAAAAAATCGTTGATGGCGATTGACACTTCAAAGACAAACTTCAGGTTCCTGTTCAGAGACCTCGACTACCCCCACGGCTAATGTTTCCAGGCAGGTAGAAGAGTCAGGTGTTTTCCGCTATTTTCCCGCACCGTAATTTGATCAATATCGATTGATGGCGATCGATACTTCGAAAACGAACTTAAGATTCGTGTTCAGCAACCTTGATTGCCCCAGGGTTGAATTTCCCAAGCAGGGAGAAGATGTCTGGGTATTTTTCGCTGTTTTCGTGCCGTAATTTTTCCCCGAATTTCCCTCGATTTTCCCGCTATTTTATGACCAATTTCTGCGGTGACACCGATCGATAGTACGACTCAGCGGATAGCGCGTTGTTATAGAGTATGACGATATATCCCAAACAAGTCCGTTACCAATTCATCGACCCCGAAGGGACAAGGGGCCTGGTTGGCCCCGACGCGAAATCCGACCAAGAATCTGGCATCGGATGCACACGATCCCTCGACTCGTCTCGGCAAATTTTTGCAACAACATAAAACAAGCAGCCAAATGTCGAATATTATTTTTTATTGCTTAACACTCTCATTTCCTCCAAATTTCGAAAAATTTCATAAGCTAGTTGGTCCTGGTTGTTCTCCTCCTTTAATATGACCCTTCTTTTTAGGAGTGGGATTTCCGAGGAAATCAGATTTGGGGAAGAGCTTTTCGCTTTTCAACTATGTACGTACCAAAATCCTAGAAATGTTCACGGCTATTGAATAATTGTTTTATTCCAATTAGTTTGCACATTGGACACCTACATACGCGGTAAGGCACACATCTATCAGATCTGCTTAGGAGTACTAATATCAGTTGAAGTTCTAATCGAGTCAACTAACAAGTGAATTTTAGTAGCTGATGGTCTCGACCTTTAAATGACTAGTGTCCTTATCCTTCAGCTTCTTGTACATGTCATCGAAATCGGCCTCGATGTTGGACAGCAGCTGATTCTCAACCTTGTGACGGAATCGTCCACTCCACACTCCCTCTTCCACCAGCGTCACCTGAACACTTCTAAATTGTTGAAGATACTCGATGAGTCTCTTCGTCCCAAATCAACTCTAACCGTTTCACCGGCGTAGAAATCGTTGGCATGGCGTACAGCGAAACAGAACAGGATACACATCACAATTACAAGCAGAACGTCAGAGTCATCACGAGCCGCTTCGTTTACCAAACTGAAGAAGCGACTGTGGGGGTCAATGTAAGCCACAAACGTAGAATGTGTGCTTGAGATTGATGAACGTATTACAATTTTTATCATTTTCTAAAGAATCGCTCCCTTTATTAAAAAGATAAAAGCAGCGTTACTCAATCCTTTTTGAGATGCGCCACGCATTCTACTTCTACGGAATGTCGTGAAGGCGACTTGAAATCATATTTGGCCATACAATGACTTGCGGTGGCCAGCCGATCAACAAGTCAGCACCTCATCCTTCCCAGACAAGTTTGATACCAATTCAGCGACCCGGAAAGATGGAAGGTTTCTTTGCCCTGGGAGTGAATTTTGAACCAGGAACCTGGTGTTGGGTGCACGCAACAGCAGGCAGCTCCTCCGACTGCGCTGCATGCGCTCGTTCTATAATAAATGTATTAAAACCGGAAAAAAGGATGTGGAAGTTCAAGAGACGCGAGCGAAATGGATGTGTTTCAAAGCTTTCGTGCTGCGCTACATATTTGAAGTCTTATGCATTAGGGATCGTTTAGTATGCACGCAACACACGACGCGATGTGATGGTAAACTTCAATATCGATTCATCGCGTTGCGCGATCGATACAAGAGCTTAGAACTTCACGTCGCGCATCGAGCGCACACTAAAGGATCACTTAAACCCTACGCACACTTTCGCGGCAACGCGGCAGCCCTATCTCTAAGCATAGGGCGGAGACGCAGAATTGCCGCGCGAGGCAAAACTCCCCATCCCGGACTGCCGCTGATGTGCCGTCTGCGCGGCAGTACCTGCCGCAAACGAGGAACAGCGGCAGTAATACTTCAAGGCAATATTGCCGCTGCAGCCGCTTTGCTGCCGACAATTTCTGTCTGGGCTCTAGCTGATCGTGGTGGGATCTAGGATGGAACCTGACAATGATAATGATGATGAAACCGCGTTGGCGACGGAGTGGGCTGCAAAGCTGAGGATGAGTGCCGCCTAAGCGGCACTTTTGCCTCCTACGAGGCAATTTTGGCCCCTGCCGCGCACGCGGCGGACGCAAAATTGTGCGTAGAGCTTTACCTCAGCCCGGGCTGCCGTCTGCGCGGCAGAAGCGGTGCCGCAAACAAGGCGGCGGCAGTAATCTTTCAAGGTATTGTTGCCGCGTTGCTGCGTTGGCGATTAAGCGAGAGGGAGGAGTGCCGCATGAACTCTAGCACGCGACAGTGGAAGCCGCGTGCGCGGCTGTTCTGATCCTTTCCGCGTGCCGCGTTGCCGCAAAAGTGTGCGTAGGGCTTTACAAGCGAAGTGTCTGATGCGTATGTCTGAATGGCGGGAGCGAGTCATATCGGGAGAATCCCCACCCCTCAATTAGTATAAAAATGTGTTTTTGTTTGCCAAGTCGTTAAAGCCAAGGAGTAGGGGGTCCTTGAAGTCACAATGGAATACGGCACATCACGAGTTTCAGGGTCTTGTACGCCCGCGATGCCTCTGCCGGCAAGCGGCTCGCAGCGCAGTGGAAGTGACGTTGCTTCATGTGAAGAAAGTCGGGGGTTTGGTTCTTCTGCGCTGCTACATTTTTGCATTTCAACTGACTGATTGAGATTTGGGGATTCTGACGTCTGTACCATTTTCAGACGTTTTTTTTTACCTAATTTTCCAGCTGAATGCTGTGTATTCAACATGATGATGTAGAAATGTTCAACACCGGTGATACACAGGTACAAAGTGCATGAAGCAGTACTGTGCACAATACGGGCAGCGTATGAAGGCTACAGACTCCTCACAGTCTGTTTCCCTACATGGACCAATGACCTCAGGAAAAACCATCCTGTTCGGATTTTCAAAGGAGACCAAGGTGTGACGTCGGAGGTGGTTCAAGTGATAAACGCGGTCTGTGGATCCCTGAAATTAACCTAAACGGCATCGATACACTCTTCCCTCATTTTTGCTTGTCAACTGGAAATCAGAGGTCTGCTGCAGATTTTCTAAAACCGAAACCAACAATGTCCCCCGATGCTCGAGTGGTGATCCACCTGTTGACGCTGAATTGTGGCCCACCTTTAGGCAGGGAACCTTCGAGTGAAGAAATCAAGCTGGCCGAACGGACGGCCAGCATACTAAAGGACTTCGAAGCACATCAACTTGAAGTTGACGACGAAATCCGGTCAGTAAAAAAACAAGTCGCAAGAACGGTACTCTCCACAGCGTACAGCTGGAAAATGCGAAGAAAACGTCTGAAAATGGTACAGACGTCAGAATTCCCCAAATCTCAACCAGTCAGTCGAAATGCAATAATGCAGCAGCGCAGAAGAACCAAACCCCCGACCCTTCTCGCAAGAAGCAACCCCACTTCCACTGCGCTCCGAGCCGCTTGCCTGCAGAGGCATCGCGAGCGTACAATACCCCCAAAGTCGTGATGCACCGAATTCCACTGTGAATTCAAGGACCTCCTACGCCTTGCGTTTAACGACTTGGCAAAAAGAAACACATTTTTATACTAAATGAGGTGTGGGGATTCTCTGTATATGACTCGCTTCCCCCGTTCAGACACACGCTTCAGACCCTTCTCTTGCAAGAGATCGTTTAGTGTGCGACGCAACGTTGTAGACTCTTGTATCGATCGTGCAACGCGATGAATCGATATTGAAGTTTACCTTCGCGGCGCCCAGCGTGTCGCGTGCATACTAAAAGATTCCACAGATTCTCAGATCTGAACAAAACACGGCCTAATAATATTTTGGATCAATTTATAATTTTCCTCTTATTCTTTCACTCTCCTCATTCCATAAATAAAATTGAAGCGTAATGATGCTTCCGGAGAGTTTTCTGAAACAATGATGAAGGAATTCTGAGAATTAAAGGGCAATTAAACGTTGATAATCTAACGCTAGCAATGATGACTAATGACTGCCAGGCAACCAGTTCCAAAATTCATTTACAGATGTTTGAAGGATTACACCAATGTTGCTTCTGCGAATTCGTGCTGTAGTCATCCGTTAATATTGCAAGCTGCAGACTTATTTACAACACGAATTCAGAAGGGTTCAGGGGTTGACGAAAGTAAGGAAATGGCTGACAGCTTTGACTGACAGACGACAAATACTCACTCATTTATCAAAGATTGTTTCCAGCAACTTACTGGACGTTTAGGGCCTCAAAAAGTCTTGACACATAGGAATACCTTGATAACGTAAGTACTGTAGAGAATACTGTAGATGTGACTGTCGACATCAGTGTCGGTGAGTCAGTCGAAGGCGAGAGCAGAAGCGTCAGTCGGGTCTGTGTGCTCGCGCACGAACAAATCTGACATCTGCAAACAGCCGGTCGTCTATTTTCTCAATATTTTCAGGCTCTGACGGCGTCCCTTGAATCGAGACAGAAATTATCGAAACCAGAAAAAACATCCGGAACAGAGAAAACGCTCTCCGATTATTATAGTTGTACTTTTTAAAATTTTTATCTAGCTAATGAATGAACAAATAAATTCTATGTCATAAATTTTTGAACAAATGAATGAACGAATTTATTCATAGTAAAAATTTTTCGAGCGAATTAGAGAACTAACTTACTCGCTCGTCAATTTTATCGAATGATCGAAAATCCAGTAAGCCCCATTTTCCTTTTATTCGAATATTCGAATAGTAGAGCAATTTGATCGAATCAGTTTCAATGTTTAAAGATTGAAAGTTTATTCGATATTCGAATAAAATCATTCGATTTTCGAATAAAGTTGAGTTATTCGATTTTTGAAAAATATCCGAATACGGCTCCCCTTTCGTTGTTCGAATTCGAACGAATATTCGATTTTTTAAAAACATCGATGTTCGGAGCGCGTGCAGCGCAATCGGAGGAGGCGGCGACTATTGTGTGCACCTGATACCAGGTTCCTGGTTTGGATCTCCCGCCCAGGCCAACCAAGCCTTCCATCCCTCCGGGGTCGGTGAATTGGTACCAGACTTGTCAGGGAAGGATAAAGCGCTGACTTGTTCATCGGCTGGCCACCGCAAGTCATTGTGTGGCCAAATACGCATTCAAATCGCCTTCACAATATCTCGCAGAAGTAGAATGCGTGGCGCATCCCAAAATGGATTGAGTAATGCCGTCCTTAATCCTTGTAACTAGAGTGGTTAAAACTATACGATGTTATAGTCAGCTCATGTTAGAAGTCAAAAGCGCCGGAAACCCCCGGCTCGACCTGACACCAGCGACTTTGTTAAGTGGACCATTATTCTTTGAAATAAATAGTTAGAAGAGGCTTCGTTCTACTGAAAAGACAGTGGAAGCAGATGAAGCAGTATACCCTCCTAGATTCTCGATGCCCTTGTTTATACCTGCGCCGCCAAGCGGCAACGGACGACTGCCATAGGTATTGATTTTTTGCACAGCCCGATCAATATCTATTACTAGTATTGTGCCGCGCCGCATTCACAACTACAAACTAGGGCTAAAGCAACCCCATTTCCCATTTTAAGAGCTCGTGCTGACACACTATTCAATGAACACTTCATTCACAAAAACAACAACAGTTCTACATGAGGGCAAACGATGTTCACAATCTCACATCCGAAGTTCGAATCCAAACTAATCTCACCTACCATTCGAGAACTTCAAAGAGGTCCACGATCATTCAATAATACAACGAACAATGAAAACGAACAACACCTACACCAACACCTATAACAATCGAGCCACTCAGTCATGATAAAACAGAACTGCCGAGAAACACCAGTGAATACCTACCGACTGCGAAGCACAAAGAGAAGCCAGCACGAGAACCCGCCGCTCTCGAAACACCGTAGGCAAAATGAAGCAACGAATTTGAGCCAACCTTGTTGCAGAGGCCCGCAACGTTTCAAGGCAGACGACGAATCTCGGCGCCGGTCGCATAAGCGGTTCACTTCGCGTCCTTCGCGTCCGTCAGCTTAAACATCGGCGCGGTGGTAAGGTGGCCCAGCAGGTACGACAGAAGCGCAATGCCATAGCCAGTGCCGCGGTCTCCGCTCTCAGCCGGTGCAGCGATGTCGAAGTGCAGCCACTTGATGCCTTCGCCGAAGTCGATGTGGGCACCGATGAAAAGACCAGCTACAGCCGACGGCGGACCCTGAACAGACACACTATGTAATAAGTAGCCCATATTGTATACTAGTTATTCCGTCTGTCTGCGCACAATTAATGGCCGCTAGACTGGTATCGCAGCGTGTATGCAGAACAATCAGTCGGCCGACAATCGTAATCCACGGACTTGTAAGTGACGGTCACTGGAGGGACTTTCAAATGAGGGAACAACATCGACTGACTAACCAACATCAATCGACATTGACCTTTTTACTCAGACATACCCATTTAACGCGGGAATTATAAACATGTTTTCCGGGGAACATGCTTCACAGCTGGTGAACAACATCGATTGGCCAACCAATAACAATCGATATTATCGATTTCTGTATAAAACTGACTGCATGAAATAGAAATCACATGAATGCAGTTGTCAGTGGACAAGCTTCACAACAGACCAACAATATGGATCGGTGTGATTGATTCCTGTAGGTAGTTAACCAGCGGAGGCGGGAACTATGCGAGTGCAGTAGCCCTCCGATGGAAAAGCCACTGTTTTAAGTGTTTTTACCCGTTCTACTTACCAGTTAACCCCCCTCCCCCTCCCTTTCGGAATCGAAAGCTTACTTGGCCCGGAATGATACCGAAACAAGAACCTTGATCCAGAGTGCGAGGGCGACAGCGGTACCTCCCCTGGTTGCACTAACACGCGCAATGTAACGAGGGCGTGCAATATCGATCGGATAATATCGATTCCTGGGACCAGACCACAACCAACCAACTTACCTAACTTCCGAAAAAACTATTTATAGGTATCTTAGGGAACCCAACCAATCTTTCGATGACAAGGAGAACTTTTATATCTTCTTGTACTACTTAAGGGACTTGCTTGATCGTAGTGGACCTACATAGATGCTTGACGTTAAGTTGTATGTTTTTAAATAAGAACATCTAATATGTGCATGCTCCATATGCTGCGGGTAATTCCACTGTGATTCACGCCATGAAATAAAACAAATAAAATAAAATAAATAAAACCAGCAACCAGCCGGGCTGTCAGTTTCTAATGACAGTTCGGAATGGTGCTGCGATTCACAATTTCGATTAAACTCACATCCATCTTTCCAAGGTTGCTGTTGCGCATGTCGGCAATCGGACTCTTGAGATCAGGAAAGTGCAGATCCGGACAGAAGACCAACGGAGCCACCAAGTCGCCAGAACGACGCCCAGCAATGCACGCCTGTATATCGACCGTTGCGCATCAAGTACAAGACTACTGAAGTCGAAAATGTCCCAACCTTGCGCTCCCACTCCTCCGAGTTCGTCAGCAGTGCGGCGTGAAGCTTGCCCGAGGCATAGGCCTGGGCTCCGGTCAGCGTTGCCATGTCGATGATAACGTCAGCCTGAAAACCGCACTGATTCAGGTGACCACTCGCATACAACACGATAGCATGTTCCTACCTTGAGCACATGCCTCGCATAGAAGACACCATCAGCCAAGATGAGGCGGCCTTCCGCATCGGTGTTGTTGATCTCCACAGTCTTTCCGCTCAGCAACTTGATCACATCATCAGGCTTGCTAAACTGCCGCTGGCTATACAGTATACATATCACTATACCATTCATTGTACATTGGATCCAACGCCGATTCGAATAAATCAGATCCGTCATTATTCTCAAACCCTGGATAAATAGATTATGTGGATTATGGCATTTTTGATAAGCTCAGATCTTAAGATGATGCAGATGAACGGTGACTGGATCTATCCCAGTCGGCGGGGGGGGGGGGGGGAGCATATAACTAAAAATTATGCAATAAATTGTTTGACTTGGGAATCACGGAGGGGCTTCAATAGAACAAAATAGAACGCAAAATAGAAAGAAAGAAAACAAGTAAACAAATCGCCGTGGTTGTAAAGACGTCTTGCCGAGCAAAGCGCAACCAAACACAGCTGACCGCCGTCTAACATATTATAACCCGGTTCCATCATATTGATGGGGGCACACAACTTTATCTGTTTACAACCGCAGCAGAACCAATCGTAATTTTTTGTTTTCGTTTTGTGAAATTCATCAACTTAGGTCCTATTTCGTTTTCTAGAACCCGCTCCCTTCGTGATTCCCATTCAATTTGTTACATAATTTTTAGTCATGTGCCCCCCCCCCCCGACTAGGATAGATCCCGGTGATTTTTAATAGAACAGGTATTTAAATGATTCAGGCGACTGATTTCAATAAGAAATCTCATATGTAACCCGATTAAGATATTCGATATCAGATCCCAAGAGAATTCGGTTATCAGAATCATGCGAAAACAGAAAACTCTTTCTAGTGAAAATCATCGTTATATGAACCATCTCAAATACGGGCTTCTCAAAAATGTCACTATACTCATGATTCATCTACGCGGGGTTTGAAAAAATGAGGGATTATCCGAATCGGCGTCGGGATCTGCTATACAGCGAAAATGATGCAGAAAAGTTCAAATCCACAAACTTGGCCATTGGGCTGATGTTGTTCTCGACAATGCAAAGGCACAGGTGCAGATTCTGCTTGAAGTCGGAAGAAACGAGCGTGTGGAATGCGTGCAGTACAGCAGCTGCTCCACCCATATCTCTCTTCATGTCTAAACAGAGTGCTGCTGTTTTGAAACGAAACTAATGCATTTTATGAGTATTGATTATCGCAGTCATAGTACTATTCACCAGCTCTGCCTATCTTCTTATTACATATATAATCGGTTAGTGTCACGTGTCCGTCACGGGGAGGGGGACTGAAGCTAAGAGATGCCTACGACTGTGCAGCGTATGCCAGCCAGGCTTTCTTTGAGCTTAACCACGGGCGATCGCTGGCGAACTATATCCTCGGCGGCGGATCGTCCAAGTCTACGATATATTCAGCGCGCAACGCGTCAGGGTATGAATGGGACCAAGTGTGGAGCGAAGGGATTCAGAAGACGTTCTCTAGACGTCGTTCAACCTGCGCCAGGATCGAAAAGACGTGCTGAAGACGTCGTCCGACGTGCGCAAGGATTCCGAGTAAGCGGGACCAGTAGAAGGGGGACCAGTGAAGAGGGAATCAGCAAAGGGAGACCACTAGAGACGAGGGGATAAGGGGACCAATATTTCCCTCAATATCGTCCAACGTGCGTAGGGATTCAGAATACGTACTGAGGAGTCGTCGGACCTGCGTATGGATTCAAAAGACGTACGGAAGACGTCGTCCAACGCGCGTAGGGATTCAAAAGACGTGCCGAAGACGTCGTCCGACGTGCGCAGGGATTCAGAAGACGTGCCGCGGAGGTACGACATGCGTAGGGCTTCCGAGTAAGGGGGACCAGTGAAGAGGGAATCAGCAAAGGACTAGAGGGGGAGGGGGGAATAAGGGGGACCAGTATTTTCCCTCAATATCGTCCAATGTGGGGAGGGGGAGGAAGAGGTAGAGAGAGAATGACTATGGGATTCGGACTATTATTACCGTCGGACCGTAAACGGTGTCGACCTCTCGACCAATACTGATTAATTTTAAATATGTTTCTGCAGATCAAGCACTTCCGATTGGGGCTCTCATGACCTGTTTCTCGCCACCTAGATAACGATCACTTCGGAGAATAAATCGCGTACATACGATAGAGGGTGGATGGGCTTCATAAGAGCAGGGAAGATTCTGCCCTGCCATATCTTGCTACACTAATCTATACAGTAAAGCCGGTTTTTTACTTAATAAAAGTAAGACGACCTAAAGAAGAAGGGAGGAGGATTGGGGCTGTCCTAATCCTGGGGTTTGGGGCGGCGCCCCCAACCGGACGTTTGGCGGCCCCTAGGCCGCTGAACGTCTGGTAACCTAGATAAACTAAGCATACAATTTCCAGCGGCATGTTGAAAACGAATCTTAGATCGACACTTAAAGAAATTTTCCTACACTACCATTTCTTAACCAATTCCTAAACAATAAGAAACATTTAACCCTACACGACATTAACTGTTCTTCACTCAGTGTCCACCTTTAGAACACAATAATTCATTAAAGGCACCCCAGTGCTCCTTCTGAACGAACGACTCATAGAGCACCAGATTGCTAGTGCTTTCGGAAAAGCGATTCAAATGTGAAGAATAAAAACAACTCCTACACCATTGACAAAACAAACGACTCACTTGGCATTCCCGTCTTGGTCTTAAGCTGCATGCCACCGGTGTCGAAGACAACACCTTTTCCCACCAGAGCATAGTGCTCCTTCGCCTCCGGCACCAAGTGACTGAGCACGACGAACGACGGCTGAGTGGGACCCGCTTTTCCGACACTGTAGATGCCACCGAATCCTTTCTCGCGGAGTTCTTCACCCTAGAAAAACTAGAATACGTCCTCATCATGGCAGCTCCTGCGTCCGAATAAATCGCTTACCAACTACAAGGTGCTCTTCAAGATATTGCTCTCAAGAAATTATTGGAGCCAAAGTTCTCTTCATGGCAATCGAACTTTTCATCTACTCTTTAACATTGACTTACATATTTATAGAATATCAAAAGTCAAAAGCCTGCCACAGTTCTGGTCTACAGCACAGTGACGCGGACAGTTATAAGATAATGCAGTATTACAGCTATTCTTTCAGAATCTTATAAAATCAACGATTAAAATTAGCATTAACAATAAAATTCCAAACTTGCATAGTAATGTAGATCACAAGACTCCTCATAACTGTAAACTCACTGAAAACGGTAAACAAACACGAGAAATAGTGATGCCCAAAGCGGAAAACTGAATAGGAAATTATTCAAATTGAGCTGCTTTTGAATAAGCTCTCAACTTCTCTTCATGAAACCTCGGCATTGTTAGTTGTTAATGCTAGTAATGTATTGTGGTTCACGAGGTTTTCAGGTGGAATCCATCATTCAGCAGGGCCTACTTCGCCCCTATTAGTCTCCAAGAACGGACCAGCCTTAGTGATGGACCTAGGCCTCTGAAGACGACAGGACGTCGAAACGTCAGACCCTGTTGAATAAAGTATTCCACCTGAAAACCTCGCGAGTCACACTACATTACTAACACTAGCTCTTGAATAAATCTTCGATATGTTTAAATGGGACATTATGGCTCCAATTTTTCGAAATGTACCGCGTCAATAAGCCGGTAAGTTGTCTAAATCCTCTTTCTCATTTGCTTCTCTCCTAGTTTCTCCTTAACCACTTCATTTATTTTTGACCCACTCTCAGCCCCACAAATGCAATGGCCACCGTTCTGAAAAGTATATAAATCGATTAATGCTGACCGACCGCGCGGCAATAATCGATCCGCACGCTTTATCTGAATGACTACTTAGGTTGTTGGGATGAACAGGCTACCATATTCGGTACACTGCATTCAGCCACTAAGGCTATTGCTAGCACCAACAAAATTTCCCAATTACACGACAGGTACTTGTGAAGCTTCTATCTGTACAAGCCTATTCGCATCACAATCTCTGAAACAAACTTTTGGACGGTTGTAATTGGGTGATACACATAGAACTGCACGAGGGTAATTTGAGGTGATGATGAGTCTATTAGAGCAAGGCCTTGTCACAGACGCGAAGACCGTGCCGTATGAGACGGTTGCCACGCAACACCGTCCACTGATCTGCTCGCTGAAGATCACACCTTCGAGGTGTAAACATGTCGAGCGATGTGGGTCGGCTAGAATCAAATGGTGGCGACTGAAAGAGAAGGAAGCGGCAGTTATTTCTCGCATTCGGTTGCCGACAGTGACAACTGTCGACGAAACCTGGAAGGACGCTACCGATGCGATAACTCGGGCTGCACGTCTTGAACTCGGCACAACGAAGACTGGACGACGCTGGGTTGACAAGCAGGCATGGCTGTGGACTGATGATGTCAGAGAGAAAGTCCGAGAAAAGAAACGGCTCTATCACGTGTTTATCGGTGATAAAACAGTCCATAATTGGCGGAACTATCGAGAAGCAAAGAAAGCGGCAAAGAAGGCAGTGGCCGCTGCTAAAGCCGCATACTACGCTGATGTCAGCAAAAAATTGGAAACGCGCGATGGTGAGCGTTATATTTACCGACTCGCCAAAGCTCGCTGTCGCCAAGCAGAAGACATTGAGAAGTTCTTTGGTATTAACGACGAGAGCGGTCATCTTCTGGTGGATCGTAAGAGGGCTGTGAAGCGATGGCACGACTATTTCGAGGAAATCTCGAATGTAGAATTTGAACATCCTGCTGTTCCTTTTGCATCACCTGTATACGGTCCCGTTCAGAAGATCACAGTGAGCGAAACTGAAGCAGCCCTGAGGAAGATGAAGTCAGGCAAAGCCACTGGTCCCGATGACCTGCCAGCTGACCTGTGGAAGTCGAAGGGCTGGTGCCCTGCTGACTGGCTGACTGCGTTTTTCAATCAGGTTGTTGCTGAGAAGAAAGTGCCTGAGGGTTGGCAGCAAAGCACGACCATCCCGATTTGGAAGAAGAAGGGCAGTCCTGCAGACTGCGCCAGTTACCGTCCAATTCGTCTTCTTTCGCACACCATGAAAATCTTTGAGCGAATTGTCGACAGACGTATCCGGGATGTCGTACAGCTTTCCACGAATCAGTGTGGTTTCGTATCTGGCTGTGGTACCGTTGATGCCATTCACGCCGTTCGTCTTCTGCTAGAGAAGCACCACGAGAAACAGAAACCGGTGCATTTTGCCTTCCTGGACTTGGAGAAGGCCTTCGACCGCGTTCCGCGAGATGTTATATGGTACGCGTTGCGACAACATGGTATCCCTGAAGAGCTTATTGAGTGGGTGCGCATTCTATACTCTTGCCCAAGGAGTCGAGTGCGAGCGCCAGCGGGCACCTCGATGGAGTTTCCCATCTCTGTAGGGGTGCATCAGGGATCTGCGCTATCCCCACTGCTCTTCGTGGTCGTGATGGATGCAATCTCACGAGATCTCCAAATGGCGGCACCTTGGACGCTGCTGTATGCTGACGACGTCATGCTTGCATGTGAAGACAAAACCGAACTCGAGCGACAGGCACAGGCGTGGTGCGATCGTTTGGCATTGTTCGGTCTCAAGCTAAACGTCAAAAAGACGGAATACTTGACGACGGATGTGAATGAGCACGGATCTATTAAGATCAATGGTAATGAGCTCTCACGAGTTACATCTTTCAAGTATCTTGGGTCAACAGTCACGTCCGATGGCAGCTTAAAGTTGGAGGTGAACGCACGTGTGAGTGCAGCCTGGTCCAAATGGCGCTCGCTGACTGGGGTGCTTTGCGACAGGACAATACCTGAGCACCTCAAATCGAAGGTTTATAGAACAGTAGTCCGCCCAGTAGCGACGTACGGTGCTGAGTGCTGGCCCGTGACGAAGGAAGTTGAAAGCCGCCTCAGTGTAATGGAGACGAAGATGCTACGGTGGACGGCTGGAGTTACGCGTTTGGACCGCGTTCGTAACGACACCATACGACAGAGGTTCGGTGTCGCCCCGATATCCGAGAAGCTGCGCGAAGCTCGTCTTCGATGGTACGGCCACGTCCTTCGCGCTAACAACGACACCGTGTGTAAGATTGGCCTGAATCTTGTGGTCCCTGGAAAGCGGCCCAGAGGACGCCCGAAGCAACGTTGGCTAGATACGTTGCGCTTGGACTTAGAGATGGCTGGTGTGCACCCTGATCAAGCATTTGATCGGGAGAATTGGCGTCACCACACCAGAAGAGCGGACCCCGCCACCAAGCGGGACAGACGCTAATGAAAATGATGATGATGATGATGAGTCTATTAGAGCAAATTTACCCGATTTCTACATGCTATGAAGTCTTATCTCCCAAATAACATCACAGCATGATGCCACACACTGGTATTTCGCATGTCGTCATCATCAGCACGCAGGTATTTAACACCGAACTACAAGTACACCCGAATTTCTAGTTATGCACCACTGTTACGTTACCCTGAACCGTTTCTATCTCTAGAAAATGGCGAATATGAGACGCACCGACACAACTGTGAGCGTCGTTCCCAAGTCTTTAGCCACGGCAATTGCTTCCTGAAGCATCGCTTCCGTGTTCAGTTCATTAGCTGGAGCGTCAACAAGACGTGCCGCATCACGGACAGCGTTGCCAACATTGTGCAGATATTTTACGTCATCCTTGTGCATCTGAAATCATAAACTACGTCACGAGTTCAAGAAAGATTATCATACGATTAACCTCCAAAAACGTGATTCATGACATGACTGGAATTCAGCCTTAGAATTAAAAAAAAAAAACAATTGATGGCATATCCCGTTTAAATAACTGCCCTTTACAGAAAGCACTGCACACCTGAGCATAACATAACTCAACTGAAGAATTCGAAGATAAAGCACTTCAGTTCATATGTAAAACACCATAAAGAGTGCGACATCGTAATGAAGAAGACTCCTATATGTATTGCTACCAGTGCTCACATGCATTTCTCTAATTACACACGTATATTCTTACAGAAGGCGGGAGGTAGTGTATTAAGAAGAGGTGTAGGCTGTCGCGTGCACGCGATTCTAAGTACCAAGTTCACAGATTTCCTATCCAGGCCAGGCAACATCACCCATCCCTGCGGTGCTGGTGAATTGCTACCAAAACTGTCTTGAAAGGGAAAACGCTGACTTGTGCCCCTGCTGGCCACCGCATTCAAATTGCCTCACGACATCCCGTAGAAGTAGGATACGTGGCGCATCCCAAAAGGAATCGATTCACGCCGTCTTCCATCCTTTTATCCTTCATTTACACAGACCAAATCTGATCCGAAGAAGCAAACATTTTTTTAAGATTTTTAAGCTTTTTGATTAGCCTGCCACTATTTCCAGTTCGATTTTTTCATGTATGGGTCGCATTCTGGTTCATTAACCCTGCATGGATGGAAGGCTAGGTTGGCCTAGGATGGGGTGGTGATCCGAACCAAGAATCTGCAATCAAGGTACACGCGATAGCCGGCGCCTACGACTGCAGTAAAAGCGCCGTAATAAAAACATCGTAACGCAACAGTGTTGTATGGTGTTTCCACGTCGTCTAAATGCTATTCTATAATAGATCAAAGTTCGTTAAAGCGAAATGCAAAAAGCGCATACCCTCCTAGAAATCTTTCTGCAGAACACCATGCGAATGACATTTACGCAGTGAGATAAGAAAGCATCGAAATAAATACAGTGGACGACTGCATGACACAAGCTTTACACTGATATACCACAAAACCTTCGCCTCGTTTATTTGCGCTTTGATTTGATCGCAGGAAACACAGTCAGCCCTCTGACACCCTATGTAGCAGGGAACGATCTTGAAGACAGTCAGGGCAGTCAGTTACAATACGCAGATTACTTCAACCAGCTGGCTTTTATTTGCTGTGCAGACATGGTACCTCTGGTTCTTACATAAAAATTTTATTTTATCTTATTTTCTTGATCAATTCGAGCTCGGGAGCGCAACCATGTTACGTGATTTAGGGTTCACTTTAGACGCTAAACTTTCTGTCAAGAACCACTATGGAAAAAATAGCCAAAAAGGCTGATCGCATTGGGCACAGCCTTTTCAGATCAAACTCTGTGAAACATTTGATTATTGCTTTTAACGCCTATGTGAGACCCATACTAGAGTACGAATCTACTGTATTTATCCCTATGCGTGAACGAGAAATCGCTAGGCTAGAAGCCGTTCAAAACAGCTTCACAAGAAAACTGTGGTCAGGGATGCATGGACACGATTACAACAGGATTCCTTCGGCTACTGCTAGAAATAAAGTCTACAACCTGCCCACACTTGCGCACCGTACAAGAAAGTGATGGTTTATAAGATGGTAACTGACATGATAGGCCCTTCAGTCCAGGAATTCTATTCCGTTTTTTCCTCTAACACGAGAGATGGCCAGTGGAAGATCAGAATCCCATGGGCAAAATTTAATGTAGGATTAAGCTTCTTTACTAGTAGAGCACGAACCGAGTTTTTGAAGCTCTGAAAGAAAAACGATCTACCTAGATCCTTGAGGCAATATAAAAAAAAACTCGTTGACAGGTACCTTCAGGGGCGCTTCTTAGTTTACCCGTTTGGTGACTTCAAATTGTTTCGTTCATTTTTGTTTTACATGGTGTTTCTTAACTGTATTTGAATTATTTATCTGCGTGGTTTTACAGAAATAAATAAATAAATAAGTGTTTGCAATCGATCTTCAGAGCAACTACATAGACACGAAACCATTTCAATCTATAAAGCATTTTATGAACTGTACTGAGAAAAGCAGTAAAAATCTTTGAAACTAAAGCGGGGCTAATGGGGGCAGGTTCTATTAATATTTGATCGTTTTTAGCGAAACGTGAAAATGTCGTGGAATACGGAGCTTCGTCCAAGAAAATAGAAATTTCTGTCACATTCGTAAACGCATTTAAGAAAATGGAAGCAACAAGGGAAATCAATGCATTTGCCAGAAACTAACTAAAGATCAACAATGAGTGATAACGCTACCATTATTCCATGCGATCACTTTTTGAACAAGTTGTCATTTAAGGTTTAGGCTAGGACACTAACTAAACAGTGAGACTAAAAACCAGATGAAGACAGAGTTCCCTTCATGTTCTAGCGACCAGATATCCTAGTGCCTCCAAATTCTAACGGATTGTTTAACATAAAGTTGGACGAAGAAGCCTGGCGCCTATTTTACTACTAGTTAGCAGACTCTAATAGGGAAAAGACAGAAAGAAACTAAAAATCAACCAGCACTGCTGAACCACATACTATTTGACATCCCGCAGTGTATCATGTGTGCTCAAATCTCTTAACAATTCTCTCTTTCAGTGTAGGACGTCGCTTCACATTATCCATTATACTAATGGATAAAGGGTAAAGGACGGCGTTACTCAATCCCATTTGTGATGCGCCAAGCATTTTACTTCTACGAGATGTCGTGGAGGTGATTTGAATGCATATTTGGTCATACAATGACTTGCGGTGGGAACAAGCCAGCGCTTTACCCTTCCCGGACAAGTCTGGTACCAATTCACCGACCCCAGAGGGATGGAAGGCTTGGATGGCATGGGCGCGGAACCCGAACCAGGAACATGATATCGGGAGCACGCGACAGCCGTTACCTCCTCTGACTGCGTTACACGCGTCCTCATTATATCAAGCATTCACAATTTTGCAACAAACACTACCAAAATCGCCCCACAGCAACAGCAACAGTAAACATCAAACATGATGACTTCCCCATATCAATGTTGACGAATTCAATAGCGTCTCCAGTACTCGAAAAGCTTAAACCAATACAGAAGAAATAACTCGACCAGCACCCACCTCGCTCCCGTCCGGGAGGCACACTTCCACTTCCAGGCTCGCATAGTTGTTTCCTTCGGTCTTACGGGTGAAGAGCGGGAACGCACGGGCAACCGCACACACATTGGCGAGAGCATGTTCGGCTTCGCAGATTAGAACAACATTGACGAGCTGGACAGAGAATGCATTAAAACCCACCGCCCACTCCCAAAAAAAAACACACATCAAAAACTGAACCTGTTTCTCCTTTATAGACACCAACTTCAGTTCTTTGGTAAGCTGATGACAATTCGAAGGAGTATTGTGCCTGGAAACTGCTTCCGGGATCGAGATCAGTTTGACCTGATTGTACAGAATAGGAAGAGTTCCAGACGCGGGCAGGAAGCTGATTGCCTCCTTCCATTTGTTCTCATCTAAATTCGAACTTTCGAGTGTGGAAGCACACAATTACAACTCGTGAAAAGAATTTCTCACTATAAAACATTCACTGGCGAACGGTATGCCAAATATTTCCCCTAAAAGGTTTGTTCTTCTCTTGTGAAGTTGTGCGATCAACCACATTCTGGTTATGAATACCCCGAGATGTTAAAAAATTACAAGGAATTGGCCTTGGATCAAATGTAAACAATAAACATTGGATCCGGCGCCGACTCGGTTCCGTCACATTTTTCGAACCCGGATGAGAGCATTATGCGAATACCGGGATCTTCAAAAAATTCCGGATCTTGGGTGATTCAAATAAGAATAGCCTTAACAAGAAGGAATTTCTTATGATCCAAATCACTGAGTTACCTTTAGATTCCACGTCGGATAAGACATAAGATTTCTGATCAACATCAATTATCTAAATTGTCCGAAAATCCGATCTAATGAAAATCACCTCTATCTGAACCGTCTGAAGATCTGGGCTTTTTAAAAATCCCATTGTTTGCACAATCCGTTTAACCAAGGTTTGATAAAATGGCGGATCCGGATTATCCGAATCCAATGTCTAGTAAACATCAAACAAGATGACTTCCCCACATCAATGTTGACGAGTTCAATAGTGTCTCCAGACTTCGAGAGACTAAATCAATACAAAATCGTACTGCTCAAGTTCTGCCGATTCTATCTTCTCCGTTCAACAATTATTTCGCATACGATAATCAGAATACCTCCACTCCATATAATATTTCATATAATAGTATAAGGCCTGAACATGGAACAAATGACTTATAAGGCCAACATCCTACCTCACAGCCTTATGTAAGTGACTTAGGTACCAAAATGACCACAAACGGTTAGCGATAAAAGCACGATCTTCAGAAAACTCACCAATATCTCCGTTGAATTTGTCTTCAAGATCGGAGCAAAACTTCAAGTTTTTGAGAAGCTTATGCTGCCCGGCGATAAGCACCATATATTTTGGCAGCCCAATACTGCCATTTATACCGCACCTTACATTGAACATACTCACCCTGAAACAAACCTCAACATCGTCATAGAATTTTTTGAACATTTTCCTACGGGCGAGCACAATTTCACGTCTTGCTTACACGAACATTACGTATACAGGAAGACAACCGAAGGTTCAACATCTCGTTAAATTAATTATTACAAAAGTCAGGTCACAAAGCTTAATTATATTCATTTTAGCACTATATATAAATATATGATATCTTATAGAAACGAAAAAGCATTTTTCAGTGAATGTCCCGTATTTTCGAAGCGAAGGGCCACTTGGAGCCAAGACTCTGCCACTAACGGTGCACAGAGGCAGCCGACTGGAGACCCCTGCCCCGCGACCGCGAGTCGTCGAGCCATCCGGTCGATATCGATCATCGCCCGCTGTCGCGCCGCACAATGTATACAGGGTGCGTAAAAAGTATTGACGCACCTCTTTTTGTCACAACTGTCGTCTTGTTAAGGTGTTAAGGTCAGTTTTGGAGTTTTTCGCGTGCTCTATTTGTTATTTTTGTTGTGTTCCATCATTATTTGTGTTCGTATTTGTAAACATTCCATTTCATTTTTAGAATGGTAGCCGCCCATCCAAAGCGACAATCCATCATTGATCTTCACTGCGCCGGCTTCGCCACAAAGGACATCGTCAAAACCCTCTCTGTCCCTCGCCGAACGGTCCAAAGAGCGGTAAAGCTCTTCAAGGAGACTGGAGGAACATCAGACCGTCGTCGATCTGGTCGACCCTGCTCAGCTGTTACGAAAAGCAATGCAGATGTCATCCGGAAGAGAATCAAGCGCTCGCCGCAACAGTCGATAAGGAAAATGGCCAACGACCTCAATATCAGCGAAGGATCTGTTAGAGCTATTGTCCACAAGAAGCTCAACCTTCGTATCTATCGACTACAGAAGTGCCAGGCGCTGTCCTTAGAAAACAAGCGGACAAGGGTGCGCAGATGCAAGGAGCTGCTCAGGCGCGCCGCCAACGATGCACACCGCCACTTCGTCTTCAGTGACGAAAAGCTCTTCAGCGTTGAAGCTGCTTTCAACCGGCAAAACTGCAGAATACTCTCCAAGGACCTCCAAAGCGCTAATTCCGGTGGAAGGCTCGTTGCTAGGAAGGCGCATCCAGCCACTATCATGGTCTGCGCATTCATCACAAGCGACGGCAAATCGCCTCTGGTTTTTGTGGATCCAGGAGTGAAAATAAACCAGCAGAACTACCTGGATGACGTCCTGAAGAAGCACCTGGTTCCTTGGCTCGATTCCCACTTCGGAAGTAAGCCATATGTCTTTCAGCAGGATTCCGCTCCTGCGCACAAGGCGAAGACTGTCCAGGACTGGTGCCGCGCCAACTTGAAGGACTTCATTTCGGCAGAGGAATGGCCTCCGTACAGCCCGGATCTGAATCCGCTGGATTACTCCGTATGGGGAGTTTTGGAGAGCAAAGCCTGCGCTACCTTCCACAAAAGTATCAAGTCACTGAAGGCCGCGTTGGTTAAAGCCTGGAACGAAATCGACGTGGACTACTTGCGGCGCACCGTCGATGCCTTTCCTCTTCGTCTTCGCGACTGTATTCGCAGCAAAGGAGCCCATATCGAATACGAGTAATACCATCTGTTTGCTAGATTATTGTTGACATTTTTGTTATAAACTTGTTGAATTCTACGTTGTGTTGTTTTTTCTATAGCCCACGTTTAGTGCGTCAATACTTTTTACGCACCCTGTAGAGCATGCCGATGACGTCATTGCTCAATCAATTGGCACAGTGGTTGGCTTTGCACAATGGAATCGATGCTGGGGGATCGTGGAACATTGTGGAATAGAATTTTCGAATCTATCCTAGTCGGGTGGGGCAGAATCCCTTTAAAAAAGCAAAGCGACAACATGCAAACGAGCTTTTCTGTACTTTCACGACTCTAGAAGTCCACAAAATGTGGAGAAAAAATTTCCACCCAGTGTTCTTCGTCCTAGAGGTTATTTGAGGTGGTAGTCATGAATCTGGCATCCTCCTTTGAAATTTCTGCCGAATACGCAAGGTTATAGTAGGTGCAGAAGGCTGTATATCACCGATTTTGCTCAAATTTCGTCTTTGGGAGGGGAGCGGTATTTGAGGTGCTGATTACGAATTTGATATTCATTTTTAGTATTACAGTGGAGTATGGTATATTACCGTAGGTGCGAGAGAGTAAAACTGTCGGGGTTATGATCACCGATTTCGGGTGCGCACGAATGCGCACGATTTTGGAGACGGGGTCTCCAGCACTGGGGACGAGCAGTCGCGACGATGCTCACGTGACTCCAGCGCGTTTGCTGATTGAGTCAAGAGAATCGCCTGACGACATTTCAGGACTTCTCGTCACCTGCAATTATATGCCAATAGGGAATTTTAAAGAAAGCAGACTGAACACATGGGATTCCACAATTCTAAGGCGCTATCTGTTCTATTGGGAAGGAGCCAAAACCGGGAACCTATGTTCTGTTCAATAGTTATACAGCACTGCAACAGTGTCTGCGTGCCAGAAGTGTTCTCCAGCACAAAAAGTCAAAAAAATTGTGCTGAACCAATAGCACTTGCTAGAATCATTTAAACGAGGTGTATCAGATCAAGTTTTCATTGGAAAGAATGCCACAAACACTAAAACGCTAGTGTATTTCAGATCGATGTTGACTTGTTTAGCTGGTAGCCAAGGTTGGTATCACGTTTATTTGACTCGGCTTACGTTTCGGCGACCTCGCCTTCGTCAGAGCCTGAAAAAGTCGAAAAACATTTATGAAACTGCCCTCCCAAACACCATTTCATCCTACAGGGTACTAATCTTAAGGAGAGATTGGACACTTGTTTCGAGCTGCTGAATCAGCAGTCAGAACATATAAAGCTTACCCGGGAGAGTCCTACAGAAAACTGGCTTGCTTTTCTGAATGTCCAGGTCCACCTTGCTCATGGAACCATCAAAACCAGATGGTATCGCAAGCCCAGTAGCAAGAACATCCTCATTCACTACCGCTCTGCCCACCCCTCTAGTACTAAAGCGGGCATTATCAGAAACATGTTCCGAACTGCCAGCTCAGTCTCGTCTGACAGCGAACAAAAAGCGTTGTCCATGAAGATGGCACTAAACATCGCCAAGATCAACGGCTACCCAGTGCAGTCATGGCAGAGGAGGCGCAGGAGGCAAGCCAATGCGCCCCGTCGCGAGGAAGAACGCAACAAGGTACCGTTCTGTGTGCCCTTCATTTCAGACGAGATGAGCACGGAAATTCGAAAGTGTGTGCGCGCAGCTGATCTCCAAGATATGGTGAGGATCATTGATGTTCCTCCCACCAACTTGAAGGCACAGCTGGTTCG